>CAUYUJ010022170.1:1278030-1296583 GCA_963575745.1 Prorocentrum cordatum
TCAGCATCAGCTTCAGCTTCAGCTTCAGCTTCAGCATCAGCATCAGCATCAGCATCAGCATCAGCATCAGCATCAGCATCAGCATCAGCATCAGCATCAGCATCATCATCATCATCATCATCATCATCATCATCATCATCATCATCATCATCATCATCATCATCATCATCATCATCATCGTCTTCCTCCTCCTCCTCCTCCTCTTCCTCCTCCGTTTCCTCCTCCTCCTCCTTTTCCTCCTTCTGTGGGGGGGGCCTGCAGGTCGCGCACCGACGGGTCCGTGGTGAGGACGAGGCGGTAGCCGGTGGCGGTGGAGAAGGCGTGGAGCTTGTACTGCGCCGTCGGGAGGAGGATCGAGGGACGGGTTTTCTGGACATTCCCAAATGTCCGAGGAGATGAATCTCTCAATTTGGGCCCGTGATCGGGCCCCCGACCACCAAAAATGGACCCGCGACAAAAAACTAGCCCCCAGGGGAGGGGTAGGCACCTCTGGGGCCACGCTGACAGAACAAACATATCACTGGATGTTTGACTTCTGCCCAGTTTGGTCGTCACCGCGGCCAGGTCATACCCGATGTCCCTGTCAAAACGCATTTCTGGAGAGGTCACTTTGCAAAGCCTCTGGGAAACAACGGTGGGTCCGAGAAGCGTGACTCCGGGGCGAAATTTTCCGCAAACGAGTAGCGAATGCCGCACGTCAACTTTTCGCCGAAATGACCACATGTTTTTCTCCTCTTCCTCCTCCTCGTTTTCCTCCTCCTCCTCCTTCTCCTCCTCCTCCTCCTCCTCATCGTCGTCATCGTCATCGTCATCATCATCATCATCATCATCATCATCATCATCATCATCATCATCATCATCATCATCATCATCATCACCATCATCATCATCAGCAGCAGCATCAGCATCAGCATCAGCATCAGCATCAGCATCATCATCACGATCAACATCACCATCACCATCACCGTCACCATCATCATCATCATCAGCAGCATCAGCATCAGCATCAGCATCAGCATCAGCATCAGCATGAGCATCATCATCATCATCATCATCATCATCATCATCATCATCATCATCATCATCATCATCATCATCATCATCCTGTCCCTCCTCATCCTCTTCCTCCTCCTCCTCCTCTTCCTCCTCCTCCTCTTCTCCTTCTGGTCCTGTTTGGGTTTTCGGAGGCGCCCCTCTTCACCATGGCTGGACGCCGCGGGCGTCTCTGGATGAGGACGGGGGAGAGGAGGAGCAGCAGCAGCGGTGAACGCAACGGGATAATGAGGAGGGGGACAAGAGTTGTTGGGATTGGGACAACATTCCGATGGACCCCGCGAGCCTGTGGAAAAACGCGTCACACTGTATGGCACTCGGGTCCTACGGCTGGGACCTGCCACAAACTATTGCCTCACACATGGTGCCGCGCTGGTACGGCAGCGGCGCTTGCAGCGGATACCTCGATACCGCTGCACCCACGAAAATCCAATCACCCACCACACACACACACTTGGCAGCAAGTTGTTTTTTTACTGCGACCACAGGCACGACAATGAATGCAACTGGAATTACGGCGACGACTGCGACTTCGATTCCGACGGCGGAAGTAAAGCTATATCCATGCAGACGCGTGAAGCGCAGATCCCTACTCATACTCGTCCTTCCGCTTCTGCTTACATGTGCAGTTCCACCTCCACATAAAACATGCAGAATGGAAACAGGTCCGACTGTGATTGCACCGGCCTGGCGCTTCTTACTTTTCCTGTGAGACTTTCTTCATGGTTCTATTAGTTCACGCTCTCTCAGGCGCGCCAAGACGGCCCCGCCAATCAGCGCGAAGTTCCACGAAGACCACCGATTGCGCGCGCGCGCGGCGGCGCTCGTTTTCTGGCACGACCATAATGGCCTGTCCACGCGTTGCGCGCGGGTCGCGGCTGATTCCTCGCCGCGGCCACGAAATCGCGAGGTTCCGCCCACACATTGGGCCGGAGGCCGCGGATTCATCAGCGCGCCGAGAATATCCCGCCAACGCGTCGCGCCCGGGGCGCCGCGGGGTTCTGGGAGCGGCCGCGCGGTCCTGCCCATGTGTCGCACACGAGTTATCACAAACTCTTCCTGCGATCGAGGTATAACATACTCCTCCGCACGAACACGCGCAGGCCCCGACCGTGCGCTGCGCGCCAAAATAGCCGCAATTGCCCCCGCATGGGCGCGGCGTTCCACCCGCGCCTTGCGCCCACGGCCGCGGATTCACCAGCGCGGCCAAAACGCCCCGCCAACACGTCGCGCCCGAGCCCCCGCAAACTCTTCGGCGCGGCCATCATGCCCACCATGCGCTGCGCGCGAGGTGCCGCAGATTCTCCCGCGCGGCCACAAAACCCCGCCCTTGCGCTGCACGCGGGGAGCGGCAGCTTCTCCGGCGCGGCCATGGGGCCCCACCATTTCGTCGCGCACGAGGCGCCGCGGATTCTCCGGCGCGGCCGTAGCTCTCTCGAGCGCGAAAGATACCCCCGTACCCTTACCCAGGCGGGGTGGCAAGTGGCGGGGGGGGCCACGCGCCGCGGCCGACGGCGGTTGCGCAAAAGCAGATGCGAAGGCCAGCAAGACATTACTGGACGCTGTCTTCTCCAGGAATCCGCCGGCACCGAAGGCGCACGCGTTCCAATCGGCAGGGCGCCGACCACGCATAGGTCGCTCTTGGGCTAGAGTAGCTCGTTCGGAGGCGCGCCCACGAAGGCGCACAATCAAGCGCACCGGGCTCGACGCGCAAAATGCGCCCCGGGCGCCCCAGGCGGGCCCCCGCAATCCCGCGCTCGCCCCAAGCACCTGGGGCCCACCACGCCAGGCGCGGTCGCCAGGGGCTGCCCCTTGGAAAACCCGCGCCACCCCAACTAGGTCTGGACGCGCGTCGGGGGGGCGCCGTCGCCGACGCGCGTCGATGGCGCCCCCGGAGACATACCCGCACCTAATCGAGGCAGCGCTTGGCCGACATCGCTCCCGGGCGCACGCGCGGCCCCCGAGAGCTTCCCCGAACGCGGCCGCAGCGGCCCCCGGGGGGGCGCGAGATTGCAACGACGCTCCTGCGGGCAGGCCCAAACGCAACGGAGCAGCGGTGCCCGTCTCCAAGTGGGACAGGCATCACCACTTCAATGCTGTTCTAAACCCCGCGGACACCCACGATGCCCCCAGACGCCCCTGACGAAAATCAAAGCATGTCGGTGAAATCAAACAACCAGCCATTTAGCGCGTCGCCGCGCCCTGACGCGCGGACGCTGAACCAGCGCGCACGCGGCAGGCTGACCGGGCGCAGCGGCAAACGCCCAATCCAGCGGACGGCCCTCGGCACCCGGGCCGACCCCAGGCAAGGGCACGTCGAGGACCAATGAATAGCCGCGGCCCCATCGGCGCGGCCACGGGGCCCCGACCACGCAAAGCGCCCGGAGACCCAAGCGTTCGGCCGCGCGGCCGCGAGGCCTGGCCCGCGCTGCGCGCCCGAGGCGCCGCCCGTTCCCAGCGAGGCCAAGAGGCCCCGCCATGCATCGCGCACGGGTGTGGGCTCGCGGCTTTTTTACCTAACGGCGAAGACTGATAGGTTTCTATTAATGTCTAAAGAAAGCATCTTGACTCCCCAGGGAGGTCTGGGCGGGTGCCGGGGAGAAGCCGCGGAAATCGTTTTAAGCAAACAGTTACACACTTCGTGGACTTCGAGGTCCCAGAACTCCATTCCTGGGCATGATTTTGAATGCCCGGAGCCAACTCTCGGCCACTTCGTGGACTTCGGATTCCCAGAACTCCATTCCTGGGCATGATTTTGAATGCCCGGAGCCAACTGTAGGCCACTTCGTGGTCTTCGAGTTCCCAAAACTCCATTCGTGGGCACGATTTTGAATGCCCGAAGCCAACTGTAGACCAGTTCATTCGCAGAACTCCATTCCCGGGCCACATTTTGAATGCCCGGGGCCAACTGTAGCCCACTTCGTGTTCTTCGAGTTCCCAGAACGCCATTCCGGGCCACACTTTGAATGCTGAAGCAGGCTGAGGCTGAGGCCGATGCAGGCTGAGGCTGAGGCAGGCTGAGGCTGAGGCCGAAGCTGACGGCAGACTAAGGCTCAGGCTGAAGCAGGCCGAGGCTGAGGCTAAGGCAGGCTGAGGCTGAGGCTGAGGCTGAGGCTGAGGCTGAGGCTGAGGCTGAGGCTGATGCAGGCTGAGGCTGAGGCAGGCTGAGGCTGAGGCCGAGGCTGAAGGCAGACTGAGGCTGAGGCTGAAGCAGGCTGAGGCTGAGGCTAAGGCAGGCTGAGGCTGAGGCTGAGGCAGGCTGATGCTGAGGCAGGCTGAGGCTGAGGCTGAGGCTGATGCAGGCTGAGGCTGAGGCAGGCTGAGGCTGAGGCCGAGGCTGAAGGCAGACTGAGGCTGAGGCTGAAGCAGGCTGAGGCTGAGGCTGAGGCAGGCTGAGGCTGAGGCTGAGGCAGGCTGAGGCTGAGGCAGGCTGAGGCTGAGGCTGAGGCTGATGCAGGCTGAGACTGAGGCAGGCTGAGGCTGAGGCCGAGGCTGAAGGCAGACTGAGGCTGAGGCTGAAGCTGGCTGAGGCTGAGGCTGAGGCAGGCTGAGGCTGAGGCTGAGGCAGGCTGATGCTGAGGCAGGCTGAGGCTGAGGCTGAGGCTGATGCAGGCTGAGGCTGAGGCAGGCTGAGGCTGAGGCCGAGGCTGAAGGCAGCTTGAGGCTGAGGCTGAAGCAGGCTGAGGCTGAGGCTGAGGCAGGCTGAGGCTGAGGCTGAGGCTGAGGCAGGCTGATGCTGAGGCAGGCTGAGGCTGAGGCTGAGGCTGATGCAGGCTGAGGCTGAGGCAGGCTGAGGCTGCGGCCGAGGCTGAAGGCAGACTGAGGCTGAGGCTGAAGCAGGCTGAGGCTGAGGCTGAGGCAGGCTGAGGCTGAGGCTGAGGCAGGCTGAGGCTGAGGCTGAGGCAGGCTGATGCTGAGGCAGGCTGAGGCTGAGGCTGAGGCTGGTGCAGGCTGAGGCTGAGGCAGGCTGAGGCTGAGGCCGAGGCTGAAGGCAGACTGAGGCTGAGGCTGAAGCAGGCTGCGGCTGAGGCTGAGGCTGAGGCTGAGGCAGGCTGAGGCTGAGGCTGAGGCAGGCTGATGCTGAGGCAGGCTGAGGCTGAGGCTGAGGCTGATGCAGGGTGAGGCTGAGGCAGGCTGAGGCTGAGGCCGAGGCTGAAGGCAGACTGACGCTGAGGCTGAAGCAGGCTGAGGCTGAGGCTGAGGCAGGCTGAGGCTGAGGCTGAGGCAGGCTGATGCTGAGGCAGGCTGAGGCTGAGGCTGAGGCTGATGCAGGCTGAGGCTGAGGCAGGCTGAGGCTGAGGCCGTGGCTGAAGGCAGACTGATGCTGAGGCTGAAGCAGGCTGAGGCTGAGGCTGAGGCAGGCTGAGGCTGAGGCTGAGGCAGGCTGAGGCTGAGGCAGGCTGAGGCTGAGGCTGAGGCTGATGCAGGCTGAGGCTGAGGCAGGCTGAGGCTGAGGCCGAGGCTGAAGACAGACTGAGGCTGAGGCTGAAGCAGGCTGAGGCTGAGGCTGAGGCTGAGGCAGGCTGAGGCAGGCTGAGGCTGAGGCTGAGGCAGGCTGATGCTGAGGCAGGCTGAGGCTGAGGCTGAGGCTGATGCAGGCCGAGGCTGAGGCAGCCTGAGGCTGAGGCGAGGCTGAAGGCAGACTGAGGCTGAGGCTGAAGCAGGCTGAGGCTGAGGCTGAGGCAGGCTGAGGCTGAGGCTGAGGCAGGCTGATGCTGAGGCAGGCTGAGGCTGAGGCTGAGGCTGTGACTGCCGTTGCCACTGCGACTGTCATAGCGAAATGAGGACTGGCGATTCTGCGAGAACAGCAGAATTCTACAACTGGATTCTCATCTGAATCTTAAGGGGAATGCTTCCAAATATGCTCCTACACATCGCTCTTAGTGGGCGAGCAACGACATATGTACACGCACGCCCTCCGCGGTCTTGCCTGCACCAACGTCCGCGTTCACACGCACTCCAGGAGAAACTAACTGCGTACGTGTACATATGTTGCTGGCCTCCGACTTAGGTTGCTTCGCCGGGATAATAAAACAAGCGCAAGAGGAGCCCCGCGGCAAGAATCAGGAAACGACGCGACACGACGACGGGGACGAGAGACGACGCGACAACGACACAGGCGCGCGGGGGGGAAGGGGGTCATCCGTACCCCCCCCCACCCCCCACCCCCCCCCCCCCCCAGAGGGGAAGGGGGAGGGGGCGTGGGCACGCGGGGGGCGCGCGCGCCAGGCGCAGCCCCGCTCAGCCCAGCGGCGGCCCGCGGGCGCCCGCGCCGCCTGCCGCGCGCAGCCCGGCCGTGCCCGGCCGCCTGCAGCGACGCCGCCAGCGCCAGGCGGCCCTTGGACGCCCCCGCCGGGCCAGCGACCCGGGCGCGGCCGGGCCACGGCGGCGACGCGCGGCTCACGCCCGAGTCGCGTCGGTGGCTGCCGCTTGCCTCGCGCGCGGCGAGCGCCCCGGCCGGGCCTCCGCGAGACGCCGCCGCGGCCGCGGAAGCTGGGGCTCGCAGAGAGACCTGAAGGTGGTCAGCGAACCTCCGCAGCCACCGCCCAGCCGACGCGGGCGCGGGGGTCGCACCCCCGCAACTCGCGCTGGCGAGCGCTGAGGGCGAGCTCGTGCTCCCCCTCCGTGCCAGGGCGGGCCAGACGGCGCGCCGAAGGCGCCAGGTACAGGCTCTGCCGCAGCAGCCCCCCGATGCCCTCGGATGTCGCCGGCCGCGGGCTGTGGGCACGCCCGGTAGGGCGCCCGCCGCCGCGCCGCGGCGTGGCGCCGCGGGCCGCCCCGGGGGCGCCCGCCGCAGCGCTGGCCGAGGCGTCGCGGGCCGCCCTCGAGGGCGCTCGCCGCGGCGCTGGCCGCCTCCACAGCAGGGGGCGCGCTCGCCGCGGGCGCGCGGCGCGCCGGCGCAGGCGCCAGCTGCCCGCCTCCAGCCCAGGCCGGCGGCGTCTCGCGCTCGAGGGCGCCCGCCCAGCTGGGCTGCGGCGCAAGGCCGAAGCCGGCGCCCGCCGGGCCGAGCAGGGAGCGAGCGCCCCCCAGCGCGTCGCACGACCTCTCAAGATCGCCGTCGAGCGACCGCGGGGTGAGCTCACCCGAGCCCAACTGCCAGCGCCCGGCGCGCGCGCCGGGCCTGTCCTTCAGCGCGCCTCCAGGCGGGGCGCTGGCGCTCCTGCTCGCGCCCAGGCCCCCCCCAGTCTTGGTTCTGCCTCACCGGGAAGGTTTCGTTCCCCAGCCGCTCCGCCGAGCAGGCCCAGCCCGCCCGGCGCAGAATCTCGTGGAGATCCGCCGCCGTGCTGCCCCGCCCCGTCGGCCCCTGGGCCGCCGGCGGAGCCGCTGCTGGAGTCGCAGGAAGAGGAGGCGCTGCCGCTGTTGCCTGTGCGCCCAGAGCGGGAGACGCATGCCCCGCTGCCGCAGAGACCCTGCAGCGGCCCGGCTGGCTATGGGGCCTCCTCCGCGGTCGCTGCCGCTGCGGCGGCGGCCGCGCCGGGCGCCGCGGCGCCGCCCCCCTCCGCCTCCGAGGAGTCGGTGTCGTAGCTCGCCGGGCTGGCCTGGTCCGCCGCGTGCCTCGCCGGGCTGCCCAGCGGATCCGGCGGCGTCGACGGCGCGGGCGCGGGGGGCGCCGAGCTTGGGGCTCCGCGCGCGCCGCCGGCTGCCTCGCCGGGGCGGCGCGCGCGCCTGTTGGGTGCACGGCCGGTCCGTCCCGGCCCGGGCCTGAGCCGGAAGCTCGCGCGGCGCGTCCGCCTGGCCGCCGCGCGCCTGGAGCTGCCTCCGCGTCCGCGAGGCGGCGCCCACCCGTGGCTGCGCTTCGCGCGCTCGCAACCTCACGCCTCGGTCCCAGGCGGGGAGGCGCTGCCGCGGGGCGACCGAGGGCTCCCGGCAGCAGGCCCCCGCCGCCGCTCCCTGCGCCCCCCCTTCGGTTGGCGCCGCAACCAGCTGGGAGGGCGCGCCTTCGCCTTGCCCACGGCTCCGGCCCGCCTCGCCCAAGGCGGCGGCTCCGCCTGGCCCGCCGGCTGCCCGCCACTCCCCGGGCGCTCGGGGAAGCGGCCCGTCGGCGAGCTGGACCGGGCAAAGGCGCCAGGCCCAGGCCCAGCCCCAGCCTGCCGGGAGCGGTGGCCGCTCCACTGCCACGCAGTAGCCATCCATGCACCGGGCCCGCGCCGCGCGAGGGACCCGGCCGGACGAGAGCTCCCTGAGCGCCCGCCGCTCGAGCCCAATGGCCACTTGAGCCAAAATGGATTGAGCCAAAATGGTTACGGACGGGTTCGGGCTTGCAGGGGTCCCCAATTTGTGGATTTCAGATGGGCGCGCGCAGAGATTTCGTCGCCGTAGGGCCCCGCCCACGGGTTGCGCACGAGTGCGCGCCGATACTTCTCAAGGCTGCGCGCTAGATTGGCCCCGCACTGAGCAGCCGCAAGGGGAGAAGAAGCCATAAGGCGGAGGGGGGATTGCGATTGCGTCACGAATTACGTTTGAACCTCGCACGCACTTCTCATCACCCCTGAGCTCGATAACGCCCGCTACGATGGGCGACCCCTTTTTCTACCCCAAGTGGGGTAACGTCGCGCTTGGCGCCAGCGCCGCCTGGGCGTGGCATGGCCAGGGGTCGGTAATTTCTGGACGGCGCCAGCACAACCCGTGGCGTTACCGACCTCTTCCCCTTTTCGCCCCCTGGTAAGGCCAGTTATCGATCGCCGAATGTAGGACCACCCTGAAATCAAACGCCACGAAAACAAGGCCAACATTTTTCAAAGCAAAAGGTTACCCTGACGATGGTCCCAACCCTGGCGCAGAGCGTGGCCTAAGAAGTTGGGTGGACTTTAGAAGGGGGTGATAGCATGGCGTGTACATATGTTCTGCCAACATCAATTGAAGGCCCGCGACCTGAGCGACTCGCAGGACACCGATCGACGGACAAAGGCTTCATGGATATGGCGAAGGCTAAGAAGAGAAGGCGGACGACGATCTTGAAAAATCCTCGGGGAACTAGCAAGAGGACATGGCAACAGGGAGGAAAGAAGGGACGACGACAGAATGACAGAACAAGCAGAAAGATTATGTTTCGAGGCGCACCACGAATCAGTTACAGTCACTGCAGGAACTGCGCGAGGCCGAGCTGCTCTGCCAGCTGCTGGGCCTCTTCCCAGCCTTTTCCAACGCGGGATGTACAGGCGCGCAGGCGCGCCGCGAGGTCTAATCTGAGTCCGCGTGGGACGCAAATCGGAGCCCCCAAGGGATGGCGAGGTCGAATCTGAATCTGCATAGGACGTCACTCCGCTGGGCCCCCCAGCAGCCCTCAAAAGTGTTGGCCCCCCCGTCAGCCCTCGAAAGTGACGATAGTTTCGCAGGTCGCCGCCCCCAAGGGATGGCGACGTCTCATCTGAACCCACGTATGACATCACCGTGCTGGCCCCCCAAGCAGCCCCCGAAAATGGCGACAGTTTCGAAGATCACAGCACCCCCCACGGATGGCGACATAGAAACTGAGTCCGCGTATGGCGACACTGTGCTGGTCCCCCCCAGCAACCCTCGAGAGTGGCGACAATGTCGCAGAACGCAGCCCCCCAGGGATGGCGAGGTCTCATCTGAGTCCGCGCATGGCGTCACTGTACTGGCCCCCCCAGCAGCCCTCGAAAGAGGCAAAGGATTCGCAGATCGCAGCCCCCCAGGGATGGCGACGTGGAAACTGAGTCCACGTATGGCGTCACTGTGCTGGTCCCCCCAGCAGCCCTCGAAAGTGGCGACAATGTCGCAGAACGCAGCCCCCCAAGGATGGCGAGGTCCAATCCGAGTCCACGTATGACGCCACTGCGCTGGCCCCCCCGGCAACCCTTGAAGGTGACGACAGTGTCGCAAATCGCAGCCCCCAGGGGCTTGTTTCGCAGATCGCAGCCCCCCAGGGATGAGAGAGACAGAGAGAAAGGAGGGAGGCGGGAAGAAGAGACGCGACCAGTGCTCCATTCAAAACGAGAACCAAACAACGGAGGGTTGGAAAATCTCCACCCGAACCCTGGACCCCACCAGGCTGCTGCATTTTTCGAGCCGGATCGATATGTGCGGATCCGGGGGCCCGAAACAAAGCAAAGTCGCCCGTTGTCGAAAAATTGCAGCGCCAGGATCTCAGGGTACTTCGTATTCGCCACCGCGCTTGCAGCGGTAGGTTTGCGCCGGCCCTTTCGCTCTTTTTTGCGAAGCAATAATTAGGGCCCCCCATCACATCGAGCCCAAGACGCGCTCATTTGTATGACCAAGTCCCTGCATTTTTGGCCTTCCAGGGAGATACGTCACTCGTGGTACCCAGCGTCCACGACACCTACCTCCCCCCCGCCCCCCCACCCTCCACCTCCCCCCCCGGCCCCCGCCCCGCCCAAGCCCGAGCGCGGTGGCGAAATCGCGCGGCAGCGAAACGGGATAAAAGAACAAGCCAACGACTCCTCACCCCAAGAGCGCCTGCGGCGTGGTGTACGCCGTGAACTGGCCGCCGGGTGGCCCCAGCTGCGAGCACAAGGACCTCCGCTGCCCTCCGACAGGGGGGCGCGCGGGCCCGCCCCATCTCCTCGGCGGAAGGATCGAGCACTCCGCTGAGATGAAGCCAGGCCCCCTCGCGTGGTGGAAAAAAAAAAAAAGGTTCGAAGCCTCAAAATGCTTTTGGATGTTTTCGTCGGTTCCAGGAGGTCTTCCAGCCTCCAGGATAGCTTCCAGCAGCTCCGCCTCGTCGAGAGCGTCCCGGGGATGCCCGGATCGTCCCCAACGGCCGCCAGAGCCCCAGGCTTCAGCCCAGAAACCCCCTCGCGTCGCGAAAACTTCTCGATGGAAGGTTTTTGGCCTTCTCGGCCTTCGGGGACCCTCGCAGGGCCGCGGACCGTCAAAACAACTGCTCGGGATGAAAAACTGGTCCCAGGAAGGGGTCCAGACCTCTGGGGGCCCACGTCGTGAGAAAATCATAGTGTCGGGAGTCTGGGAAGGCAGCAAGCCAAACCGAGGGCCACAAAACGGTTCCAAGTGCTCTCGGAGTCCCCCCCTCACGACCCCGCCAAGAGGCCAAAATCCTTCAAACACCTACTGAAAATTCGCCGGCCCGACGGGCCAGAGGCGTGCTAAGATCTCCAGTAACTACTTAACAATATTTCTAGTTCGCGCGCGCGGGGCAGCCCCTGGGGGGCCCCGGACGAAAAGTACCCCGGCTGATCCCCGGCTGACCCCCGGGCGATCCCCAGGGGGGAGGCTATTTCTCGCCACCCCTCACAAGGATCGTGGCCTCCGAGGGGGGGGCTGCCAACGACTACCCCCCCCCGCCCCAAGGGGCCCCCAAGAGCCCCCTGAGAGGCCCCAGCGGAGCCTAATACGCCGCCAAGGAGCCCCAAGACGCTCCCAAGAAGCCCCCAAGAAGCCCCCAAGACGGCCCCAAGAGGCCCTAAATAGCGCTCCAGGGCCGGCGGAATGAGCGAAGCGATAAATAAATGACCTGTGCATTCTCGCCCTGTTGCTTCCGATGCGCTGTTGAGTCATCAAATGGCCCCAAGATGGCCCACTTAGATGGGTGTGAAGTTATATGTGGTTATAGTATAGGTAAGTGGTTCTATATTAGGAGAGGTTTGGATGAGTTAGGATTGATTGAGAGGCCCAATAGGTTCCATAGGAATGCCGATAGTGTAGTCACCGATAGTCCCCCCTGCGCTTCACTATAGGATCTATAGGAGCTTACAGTGTCCTATCATCAGCTGAACTTGGAATCCCTAGACATATGTATGGTTTTACTATTTTCTACTATTTCCATTATTTTTCACTATTTTTTACTATTTTCACTATTTTCACTATTTATCACTATTTTCCACTATCCCTATTTTTCACTATTTTTCGCTATTTTTTCCTTGTCTGACCGACGCCAGAACGTTGTGCTCCAAGGGAGAAGAAGGAGAAGAAGGAGGGAGGAGGAGGTGTTCTTCTTGGTCGGCTTCTACTACCTGCAGCTTGACATCCTGACACATGCCGCGCGAGCCGCCGCGGGGGGGGGTCCCGCTCTTCATCCGCTCGATACCTCCTCTTACTCCTCTATGATGTGCCTCGTACCTTGCTACAGCGGCCAGACCGCTTCGCATATGTTCTCGTTCTTCCTCCTTTATTCCTGTGTGGCTTCTACAGCGGCCAGGCCGCTTTGCACTCCTCCTCGATTTCTCCATGTATTCAACAGCGGCCAGATCTTGCATTCCTCTTCTATTCCTCCATGTATACTACAGCGGCCAGATCGCTTTGCATAGTATCAGTCTGTCTCCTTCCCTTCTCCTTCTTCCCTGACTTTCGCAGCGGCCAGGCCGCTTTGCATTTGGTTTCACGTTCCATATCACGCAATATCGCCCCTGCTCGTTGCAGCGGCTTGGCCGCTTCAGTTGTTACGGCGGCCTGACCGCTAACGTGCGTATATGCGCCCTTGTTTGCAACAGCGGTCTGACCGCTATATCTTTACTAATTGGTTCACGCAGCTTGTGCGTCGCTTTGGGCTTCACAGCGGCATGCCCGCTTGTTGCTCGCGCGCAGCATACGAAGATGAGGAGGAGAAGGATGAAGGGGAGGTGGAGGAGGAGGAGGAGGAACTGGCAGGAGGAGGAGGAGCAAAACCAGGAACGGCCCCTCTTATCAGCGGCCTGACCGCTTCGCAGCCTCTCTCCATCCAAGCGTCGCGCCGCAGCATACGCACACAGCCGCGAAGCGCGACGGCTCAAGAGCGGCTAAAGTCGCCGCTGGCGGTTGCGCCGCAGGATGGACGCCCCTGAGATTGCGCGGCGCATCTCCGCAGTCGACTTCATCCTGCAGTCGCTCTGCGACCCGCTGCAGGTTGCCGCGGCGTCGGCCGCGCAAGCGGGGCAGGTGGTTAAGGAGCTCAAGAAGGCGAGGTTGCCTCCAGAGGACATTCAGCAGATTCTGCAGGCGATCGCGGAGTCACGGTTCGCCGACGCCGACAAGGCAGCCCTCAACACCTGCATCTCGGAGCTGGCTAGCAACGGCGAGTCTGCCAGTTGCGTCGCTGGCCTTCAGGACTGGGAGTCGCTCCACGAGTTCTTGCCCCAGGCAATCTGGGATTCCCTGCCGACAGGGGACCCCAACCCCCTCTTCGACTTTCTGATCGACCTCGGCCTCCGCAGAGCTTCAGAGCCCACGAAGCAGACGATGGCTTGTCTGCTCATGCAAGCAGGGAAGGGTCTTGACGGCGCACTTCAGATTGACGTTGCGCAAAGGACGGACTCTGTGCTGGCCGTCGGCACGCTATTCGCGGAGAGGGTGGCCACGCGTACGCGGACGACCCCCAATCCTGTCATCATGAAGTTGCCGACGGTGCCTAGTGACCTGGCGAACGACTACCCCACTGCGTACCAGCGGGCGTACAGCGTGTTCCCGCCGAAGCGTTTCGATCTCGACTCCGCCGGCTGGAACATCCTCAAGAAGACTACCAAGATGCGCCATCGTTTATATCGGCCCGCAAGCGTTGCGAGCTCCTCGTGGAGCACCCGCGGGGCGCAGCCAGCTGTCTCGAAGCAGAGTCCTGCAGGTTCTCCACACTGGCCTTCTTTGCAGCATCAGCAGCAGCAGCAGCAGCATCAGCAACTGCCGCCGAGCCAGGACGCCCCGCCTGCGATGGTCGCGCAGTTGGTTACGTCGATGATGCCGACGCTGCTTCCGATGCAGTCGCAGATCCAGCAGGTGCTCCATCAGGTGTTGCAGCAATCTCTCACAGGGCTGCCGAGCGGGATAGCGCAAGGTCCGAGCTTTTTTCAAGCGGCCAGCGCTGCAATGCAGCATGCAGCGGCCCCTGCAGCGCTTGCTGCATCACCCCAGCCTGCCGCGTCGCCAGGTGCGCTTGCAGCGCTGACGCCTCCCCAAGGGCCAAATGCGCTTGCAGCAGCATCGCCAGCACATAGCGCATCAGCATCAGCGTCCGCAGCAGCACCAGAAGCAGACGCACCAGCAGCAGCAGCAGCAGCAGCAGCTGCAGCACCGTTCGCAGACGGGCCAGCAGCACCAGCGGCGCCTGCCGTTAACGCCCTGACGGGTTCCGAGCCCAAGCTGACCGTAGCCGAAGCAGCAGCAAGGATCACAGAGGCTTACGGTTCGCAGAAGGCCGACCGCAAGAGGGCAAGGAAGGAAGATGGCGAACCCCCTGAGCTCAAGAAGGCTGC
The DNA here is from genome assembly GCA_963575745.1 of Prorocentrum cordatum. NCBI lineage: Eukaryota > Dinophyceae > Prorocentrales > Prorocentraceae > Prorocentrum > Prorocentrum cordatum. The sequence continues at coordinate 1,292,244 of CAUYUJ010022170.1, forward strand.
AAAACCCGTTATGACAAAGCCAGCGGCCGCTGGCTCCGTGAAGTTGCCGCGCGTGTACGACGAGTCAACGCGTTCTAATTTCCTCGTCCGCTTCATGGACCTTGCAGACACGCAGGCTTCCATGAGCTCCCCGTGCACCACGAAGACGAAGCAGGCGACAAAGAAGGAGGCCTTTCCATCTGAGGGGGGGGGGGGGGGGACTTCGCGGGTGAGGAGGAGGAGGGGCAGCAGCAGCAGAGGAGGAGGAGCAGCAGCAGCAGGAGAAAGGGGGGAGTAGGGGAGAGTAGGGGGAGGATAGGTGCGAGTAGGGGATAGTAGGGGAGCGCAGGGGAGAGTCGGGGAGCATGGGGAGTGCATGCAGAGGGGCGCAGGGGAGCGCACAGGGAAGGAAGGCGGGCCAGCCTGCAGGCCATCAAGACCTGCAAAGACGCGCGCAGCAAGGCCAACGTGGACGTGCCCAGTGGCCACGAGTTTCTCTCGACGAAGTGACCGCGCCAGAGCTCGGACTTTCATCGCTGCGTTTGCGCGTCAGCAGCCCTGGCCGTATACGAGCATCTGCGCGCAAACTTGCATCATCTCAGCATGCCCACGTTTGCTACAGCGGCCTAACCGCTTTGCTTGATGCTTTCTATAGCGGCCAGTCTGCTTGCATGCGTTCGCCAATATTGCTACAGCGGCCTGGCCGCTTGGGGTTTGCCAGATTTGCTTGTTATAGCGGTCTGTCCGCTTTCATTGTTTCCGCGTTCCCCTCCTCCTTCTCCTCCTCCTCTTCCTCGTCCCCCTCCTCCTCCTCTTCTTCCTCCTCCTCCTCCAGCTTGCGCGGCCGCCTGCGCCGCGCCCCCCTGCGAGGCTCCGCTGAGCCTCACTGAGGCCCCCTGCAGCGGGCGCCATGGAGGCGTTCCTCGAAATGGGGAACGCGGCGGTGCACTCCTTTCTTCTTGGAGAGGATATCTCCGCATTTGTTGTCTCTGCTTCCTTCTACACCAACACAGCGTCGATGTGCTTACGCTAGTCGTCGATTGTTTTGAGTTGCATGCTCACCTCCCCCTGCATTGTCCCACTCCGAGCCCCTCCCGTGCCCCAGGAAGAAGCTCCTGCAGATGCTGGCCAAGCAGCAGCAGCGGCAACACCAGCAGCAGCGGCAGCACGAAGCACCAGCAGCAGCGGCGATGAATCAGCATCAGCGACAGCACCATCAATGCCAGCGCCAGCACGAAAGGGCACTCCGTGGCCGTGGCAGACCCCCCCCGAGCACGAAGGAGGCCGCGACTCGCCACAGAGATGCCATGGCGCGAGTGCTCGATCGGCATCACGGCCTGGACAGCCCTGGCAGCCGCCAGGTGAAGAGCCCTGTGCGCAAGAAGAAGAAGATGGATCCTTCTTCAAAGCTCGGCGCCGAGCAGCTGCCGAAGAAGCGCATGGAACCTACTTCAAAGTGTCGCGCGCCAAAGCCGCAGGGGACATCGGCTACCTCGCTGCCACCACCGCTGCCACCGCCAGCTTCGCCACCGCCGCCTCCAGCGGCAGCTGCAACAGGTCCTCCACCGCCGCCCCCTGCGGCAGCTATGCCGCTTTGGCCGAAGGCGACGTGGCAGTCCGAGGTTTCGCCGACGGCAAAGCCTATCGCGGCGCCATCGGCAGCGGCCCCTGCAGCGGCAACTCCAGCGCCGCCTCCAGCGGCGCGTCAGCCGCCTCCGAAGCAGCCGACGCCACCTGCGCAGCCGCCGCCTCTGGCTCTGCTGCAGCCTCCAGCGCCGCCTCCAGCGGCTCCACCAGCGGCAACTCCAGCGCCGCCTCCGAAGCAGCCGACGCCACCTCCACATCCGCCGCCGCAGGCGCAGCCTGGCCCCCACGGCTGGAAATCGCCGAACGGGGAGCCGTGGAGGGCGGGGGTCAACGGCGGCAAGAAGCGGTACGGCATCAGCGGTGGCCGCAATCGCGATTACTACCGCTTGCTGAAGCGCGCGCAGAATGAGGGCCCTGCGGCTGTGGCTGCGTTCAAGGCGCAGAACCCGCACCCGAAGGAGCTCGAGAGGGCGTGGCAGTTCTACCAGAAAGCCTTGCACGTCGCCAGGACGGTCTCGCCACTGCCGCCAGCAGCAAAGGCGGAAACCAGCAGCACCGCGGCCAGCAGCAGCAACCAGCTCGGCAAACCGCCCGCACCCATGAAGCCGTTCCTTTGAGTAGCGGGCGCGACCGCTTAGCTTGTAGCGGGCGCGACCGCTTAGCTTTGCAGCGGAAGCGACCGCTTAGAGGATGCGACCGCTCAGCTCAGCGCTGCAGTAGCGGGCGCGACCGCTAGGAGGACGAGGGGGAGAGGACGAGCAAGACGAGGAGGAGAGGACGAGCAAGGAAACGAGGAGGAGGAGGAGGAGGAGGAGGGGGACGAGCAAGGAGACGAGGGCCACCATAAGGATGACGAGGAGAAGGGAGTGCGGGAGGAGGAATACGATAAGCGGCAAGCCCATGTCCGACGCGCCTCGCATCGGGCGCACCCCCGCGCCCCGCGCGGAGTTACAAAATAGCGTGCTCTCCAGCATCTGCCCCAAGCCCCCGCGCAGCTGCCATGCGTCCCCCTCGTCCCAACACCTCCTCTTCATAGCGGCCAGGCCGCTTTTCCTATTCTTCCTCGTCCGTCCACCTCCATCGTCCTTCATCAGGTATAAGTAGCGGCCAGATCGCTTTGCCTCCCACACTTCTCCTGCACCATCTCCTCCACCATATCGCGGCCAGACCGCTTAGCACCTCCCCCTTCTCCTGCACCACCTCCTCCACCCATGTAGCGGCCAGAGCGCTTTGCCTCCCCGTCTGTCCACCTCCATCGTCCCCTCCACCGAAATAGCGGCCAGATCGCTTTGCGCCTCCTCCTTCTCCCGCAAACCCTGCCTTTGCCAAACAGCGCCAAGACCGCTTTGCGTCTTGCCATCGCCATGTAGCCTCGCATTGGTTGCGCCACATCCTTGCGTTTCGGATCGAGCGCTGAGCTGCGAGCTCCGCTGCCGCCTCCTCGCGAGGCACGCCGCTTCCCGCCTCTCGAGCGAGGCTCCGCTCGAGGCTCCGCCAGCGCGCGAGCGATGCCGAGCGACCGCGTCGACGACGACGACACGCGCGCGCAGCGGTGGTTCCATGAGTGCCCGTTCAGCCACAATTGCCCGCAGGATCAGTGGGTCAAGCGCTCTCACAGGTGCCAGAGCTGGGTCTCCGAGGCGGACGCGCGGGATAAGCTGTTCATGCACCTGCGCTGGAGCGACAAGCACAAGAGCGATCTGGATGGCATGACGGACGACGAGCTCAGGGTGTTCGTGGAGGCGGTCGAGGTCGATTATCGCGTCATCAACAAGAGGGACGACGAGTACAGGCGCTGGATGAAATGGGAGGCGGAGAAGCAGGAAAACAAGAGGCTGGCTGCAGAAGCCATCGACCGCAAGCAGCACGGCGACAAGGCCCGCCGCAACGACGACGACAGGGACCGCCGCGACGACGACAGGGACCGCGACAACAAGAAGGCTCGCCGTGGTCGTTCTGGCAGTGGCGTCGACACGGAGCAGATCGCTGAGTTGGTGGCGTACAAGCTCGCCGCATCAGGGGCTTCATCTGCAGCGCCCTCAGCAGCAACGCCAGGGACGGCATCGAAGTCACCAGCCGTGTTGGCGCGCATGCGCCAGGGCAGTGGTGCCATCGTGGACAACGCCGCGAGGGTGACCATGAACCTCGGCGAGCTCAAGGCGCTCCAGGACGACGTCAAGCGGCGCAGCAGGGCGTCGAGCCAGATGTTGCGCTTCCTGGATGGCGCCAGGGTCGCGTTCTCGAACGAGCTGCAGACGTTCAACGACGCCGACGAGACCATCCAGCAGCTCATCGATGCGCACTCGTCGGGGCTGGTCTTCGGCGGTCGCGGCTGAGCGGCATCTGCAGTGGCTCGTTTTCTTTTCTTCTCATTATCATCGAGAATCTCACAATCGCAATCTCACCGTCGAGAATCTCACCATCGAGAATTTCATCCTTCTTCAGTTGCTGCGAGCCTGTTCGCATTAGAGCACTTCGCGTCTTGTGTTGGAGACGCCCCTGTTTAGCCAGCGCCCAGCGGAGTTCCGCTCGAGACGGCAGCGCTCGAGCTTTGCGCGGCCTTGCAGGAGACAGAGGCTGCGCGAGATCCCTTGCCGCCCATTCCTGCCCCTTTTCTTCCCCCCCCTCCTCCTCCTCCTCCCCCCCCCCTCCTCTTCCTATAGCGGCCAGTCCGCTTGCATGCGTTTGCGATATTGCTACAGCGGCCTGGCCGCTTGCATGGGTTTGCCAGATTTGCTTGTTATAGCGGTCTGTCCGCGTTCATTCTTTTCCGC
>CAUYUJ010022170.1:1296683-1414183 GCA_963575745.1 Prorocentrum cordatum
CGAGAACATGCGCAAGAAGCGGAGTTAATTTGGGGATCCAATCGGTCACCGCGAAAGGTTCACTTCAGGTCGAAGGCCAGCATGGCGATTTTTCGATTGTGGGCCGTGCAGAAACTCCTCACGGGCGCCCGCGCGCGCCCGCTGAGTCTGCACTGCCCACGACAGAGAACGTGCGCAAGAAGCTATGTAACCTGGGAAATCCGACTGGTCACCGCTACGGGGTCACTTTAGTTGCCAGGCCAACATGGCACTTTCTCGATTGTGGACAATGCAGAAACTCCTCCCGGGCGGGCGAGCGGGCGCGCGCAAGGGTCCGCACCGCCCATGACATAGAACATGCGCAATAAAGCAATGTGAACTTGACCCAGGCCAACACGGTGACCTTTCGAGTAGTGGCACTACAGACGCTCCTCACGGGCGGGGGGGGCGCGCGAGCGCGCGCGCGCGCAGTGTCTGCACTGCCCATGTCAAGGAACATGCGCAAAACAATTATGTTCACTTGGAAATCCGATGGGTCACCGCTAAGGGTTCACTTTAGTTCCCAGGCCAGCGTGGCGACTTTTCGATTGTGGAAAAATTAAAATCCTCACGGGCGCCCGCGCGCGCGCGTGCGGGGTTTTTGCTGCGCATGACAGAAACATGCGCAATTTTGAAATCCGATCTGTCACCGCTAAGGATGCACTCTACTTTGCAAGCCAGCGTGACGATTTTTCGATTGTGGGCAATACTCATCGCCGGCAGGCGCGTGAGGGGTCTGTATTGCCCAGGACAGGGAACCTGCGCAAGAAGCCATGTTAACTTGGAAAGCCGACCAGTCACCGCTAAGGGTTCGCTTAATATTTCCAGGCCAACATGAAGACTTTTGGGTTGTGGACACTACAGACACTCCTCACGGGCAGGGGGAGGGGCGGGGCGCGCGCGCGCCCGTGCGTGCGGGGTCTGTTCTGCCCAAGACGGAGAACATGCGCAATAAGCGATGATAACTTGGACCTGCGATCGGTCACCGCTAAGGGCGCTTTTTAGGTTCAATGCCAACATGGCGATTTGTAGATTGTCGGCGCTACATAAACTCGCGCGCGGAGTCTGCACTGCCCGTAAGACAGAGAACATGCTCAAACATATTTGTTAATTTGGAAATCCGATCTGTCACCGTTCACTTTAGTTCCCAGACTAAGATGACAACTTTTTGAGGGTGGGCAGCGCGCTCATTTCTCACGGGCGGGCGCGCGCGCGCGCGTGCGGGGTCTGTTCTGCACATGACTGAGAACATGCCCAAAAAGCGATGTTAACTTGGAAATCCGATCGGTCACCGCTAAGGGTTCACTTTAGTTTCCAGGCCAGCATGGCGACTTCTGGATTGTGGACAATACAGAAACTCCTCGCGGGCGCCCACGCGCGCGCGGGGTCTATGCTCCCCACGGCAGAGAATATGTGCAACAAGCTATCTTAACTTGGTAATCCGATCTGTCACCACTACGAGAGTCCCAGGCCCAAGTGGCGAGTGCGGGGTCTGCACTGCCCATGACAGAGAACATGCGCATTAAGCTGAGCTAACTTTGGGATCCGATCGGTCACCGCCATGGGTTCACTTCACTTTAGTTCCCAAACCAACATGGCGACTCTTCGATTGTGGACAACGCAATAACTTCTCACGGGCGAGCGCGCGCGCGGGGTTTGCGCTGCCTGCGACAGAGAACATGCGCAATGAGCTATGTTAACTTGGAAATTCGACCAGTCACCGCTAAGGGCTCATTTTAATTTTCAAGCAAACATGGCGATGTTTCGATTGTGGGCAATAGAGAAACCCTTCACGGGCGGGCGCGCGCGCGCGCGCGGCTGGGGTCTGCGCCCCCATGGCCCATGCCAGAGAACATGCGCAAGAAGCTATTCTAACTTGGATTAATCCGATCGGTCACCGCTAAGGGTTCACTTAGTGCCCAGGCCAACATGGCACCTTCTCCATTGTGGACAGTAGAGAAACGCCTCACGGGCGGGCGCGCGCGCGCGGCCAGTGCTGCCCGTGGCAGAGAACGCGCGCAAGAAGCTGCGTTAGGTTGAGAAACCGATCGGCCGCCGCCAAGCTTGGCGGCGGCCGGCCGGGGGCGCCCGAGATATGAGCTGGACCTCGACAGGCGCGCGCGTCGGGCCAGCGAGCTCCGAACTGCGCGGATAGTAGTGCCCTGGCGAAAATCTGGACCTCAATGCCCCTACCTTGGCGCGCTGACGTCCAAGTTCCGACGCGCGCGCTGCGAGCTCGGAGTGGGGTGGGGCCGAGAGATGAGCTGGAGCTCAACGCGGCCACTGCGCGTCGGGCGAGCGAGCTCCGAACCGCGCGGCCCACGGAACGGGGGGTGCTCCAGCGAGGAACTGGCCTCGCTGCCCGGCTGCCCTGGCACGCTGATAACTGACGGCGAGCTCCAACGCGCGCTCCGCAGGGGCGGGGGTGCCCAAGAGAGGCGCCAGGCAGGCGCAAGGCTGGAGCCAAGCCCGTTTTGGGGCCTCGCCACGTAGACCGGCCGCTCTCGACGAACCCGCGCGTCCAAAATCTGAAGGGACACCAGGGGGGCTAGCCCGCCGCCAAACGGTAGGGGAACGCATGCAAACCTAAGGACGAACGAGCCCACGTTAACGGAGAAAGCCACTCGGCCGCCGCTGAGGTTTCACTTTCGCCCCCAGGCCAACGCGGCGACTTTTCGATCGCGGGCGTGCAATGCAGGAGTCATCGCGCGCGCGATCGCATGCGCGCCCGCGCGCGGAGACGACTAGCTGGACGTGCATGCAGAGCGTGACTTGCCACGCGCCGATCGTCGGCACTAAGGATTCTGGCCCCATTCCGACGCCGGAATTCCCGCGCCCACGACCCGCCCTCGCAGCATCGAGCGGCGGCGCAGCGCGGGGGCGCGGCACGGAGCCCGTCGACGCAGCGCTGAACGGCCCGCGCGCGCGCCGCCGTGCGCTCAGCGGCTATATGACTCGGTAAGAATACTGCTGGTTCCCGATTGACAGCGCGAGGCTGTTTGCAATGCGCGGGGTTCGATGGGGTTCCAGCGGCTGGCAGTCCTTCGCAGCAAGTGCAGAGTAGACTCTGGATTATAAACCAATGGAGAGGGTGACGATTTCGCCCGTTCCAACGCGTGGTGCCACGTCGATCAGGGTTCGCAGCCATTACGATGCAAACAGGAGGTTAAGTATTACATACATCAAGTAAGCAGGAATTCGAATGGTCTGGTAATGGTTTGCTGCAGTTATCATGGAACCAACCTGGTTCTGTTATGATTACTAGGATTATATAACGTAGACCATGATGTTCGCTACGGTTTTCACGAATGGCAATTGAAATCGCGTCGGTTGGTATATTGTTGTGAGTTTAACAACGTATACAACGTTAACCATCTGGTTGGGGAACGATTCCAATGATTTCAGCTGGCGGCATGTTCATTGATGCAGCTTTACAAGAGTTACGACGTAAACAAGTGGGTAGTCATGGGTTGTCCTGGGTTGACCGTGGTTTGCTGCAGTCTTCATAAGAACATATGGTTCGGTTGCGGTTACAACCGTTTCAGTGTAGATCACGCGGCCTGCTTCCAGTTTACAGCGATTTCAATGTACATCGCGTGGTTCAATCGGCTTGTTACAAATTCTGCAATATTGCTCGGTCTCGGGAATGTTTCCAACGCGTGCGATGTAGAAACTTCTGTTCGGATGCAATTGCATCGACTGAAGGTGGGTGTATGATATTACATTGTATAGCCTGCGGTTGTGTAGGAATTGCGTTAATTATACTTAGGCATGGGGGGCGTTGAATGCTTTCCGCCTGCAGCGCGCGCGTCGCTTGGCGGCGGGCGCGCGCCGCCAGTCGAGATCGCGGCGCCGCCCCTGGCGGGGGGGGGGGGCGCCATCCACCGTGGCCGCTCGTCGGGGCGACGGCTGCGACCGCGCCAATTTCGACGCAACGTTCGCGGGGTCCGCGGCCCATCGGCCGCGGGCGCGCGACGGCGCCGCGCCGCGTCGGCGCGCTTCTCAAAACCCCGCGCGGAGCGCATGTTGCAGCCGCGCGGCGGCGCCGCGCTATATCGGCGCGTCAATCGCACGGTCGCGGCTCCGCGCTCGCGCCCCATCCGCGGCCCCAGCGGCCGCGGCCGCGCGGCGGCGTTGCGCCCGATCGCGCGGCGGCCGCTCGCCCTGACACGAACGCCGCGACGACTGCGGCGCTTCGCGTCAGGGCGCCCGCTTCGGCGCGCCCCTGGCCTAGGTCGCGGCGCCCCGAAGGGGGGGGGCGCCGTCGGCCGCGACCGCGCGTCGGCGCCGAGCCCGTCTGCCCCTCGGCGCGGCCGCGGCCCTGGCCCCCGACGGCTGAGGCCGCGCTGCGGCGCCGCGCCAACGCCCGCGAAGCCCGCGGCCCATCGGCCGCGGCCGCGCGACGGCGCCGCGCCTCATCGGCGCGCCCTTCGCCCCTTGCGCGCCCCCCCTCCCCCCCCCCCGCCCGCCCCCGCCGCCGCGCGTCGCAACATCTGCGCGCGCATCTCAGAGCCCCGCGCGGAGCTCCGCTGCTGCCGCGCGGCGGCGCCGCGCTATGTCTTCGCGCGGGTCGCGGGCCCGCGCTCGCGCCCTATCCGCGGCCCCAGCGGCCGCGGCCGCGCGGCGGCGTTGCGCCCGATCGCGCGACGGCCGCTCGCCCTGGCACGGGTGCCGCGAAGACTGCGGCGTCTCGGCTGACGCGCGAAATCCGCGAATGCGGCGCCGCTTGCAGAGGTAGTTTGGGGCCGCGGCGACTCGGCACAACGCGGCGAATGAGGCTTGCGCGGGCCGCGAGCGCAGAGGCCCAATGGCGGGCGCATGCCGAAATCGGGGAGGGGTGGGGGGGTGGGGTGGGCGTGTCAGAGGACCCCGTATCTCACCTCACTTTAAGAACGAGTAAGAGTGAGACACGCAGGATTCCGCCGCAGCAGTATAGTAGTAGTTAATATAGTATTCGTAGCAGAGGTAGTGCTAGTAGTAGTAGTAGTAGTAGTAGTAGTCGTAGTAGTAGTAGTAGTAGTAGTAGTAGTGGTAGTAGTAGTTGTAGTAGTAGTAGTAGTAGTAGTAGTAGTAGTATTAATAGTAGTAGTAGTGGTGGTAAATGTCGTCGTTCGTGGCCGTGTTGGTAGTAGTAGTAGTAGTAGTAATAATTATGGTAAGTGTTGTTGTAGGAGTAGTAGTAGCAGTAGTAGTAAAAATCGTGGAAACCGTGGAAGTAGTAGTAGTAGTAGTAGTCGTCGTCGTTGAAATAGTAGTGCTAGTAATACTAATGGGAGGAGTAGGAATACTAGTCGTAGTCGTAGTCGTAGTAGTAATAATCGTAATAACAGCCGTAGGTGAAGTAGCAATAGTTCTCGTAGTAATACTCAAACTACTAGTAGTAGTAGTAGTAGTAGTAGTAGTAGTGGTAGTAGTCGTAGTAGTAGTAGTAGTAGTAGTAGTAGTAGTCGTAGTCGTAGTAGTAGTAGCAGTGGTAGTAGTAGTAGTAGTAGTAGTAGTAGTAGTAGTGCTAGCCGCAGTAGTCGTAGTAGTATCCGCCGTAGTAGTAGTTGTAGTAGTAATAGTATTAATATCATAGTAGTAGTCGTAGTAGTAGTAGTAGTAATAGTAGTAGTAGTAGTAGTAGTAGTAGTAGTAGTCGTAGTAGTAGAGTGATTTCCATACTATAGTCATCGCCGTACTAAGTATAGTCGTAGTATTTGTTGTAGCAGTGTAGTACTTCGCAGAACAATCGTAGTACTAATAGTAGTAGCAGCAATAGTAACTTAGTCGTCCCATTTCGGGCGCCCCGTGTCCCATTTCGGGGTGCCCATGTCCTATTTCGGGGGGGGACATGCCTCATGCCCCCTGTTCAGATCATCCCATGTCCCATTTCGGGTGGCCCATGTCCCACTTTCGGCGTCTTTCGGGGCGCCCATGTCCCATTCCGCGGGTCGCTGAAAACATGTAGATTCGACATATTTAAGCAAACCCGCGCTACTATTGCATTGATTTCGTGTGTTCGCGCGTAGGGTTTCGTTTGGGCTGCAACAAATTTAATCACGCATTGTCGCGTTTACATGAAATCATGAACGATAAAACAAATTGATGTCCGCGTTTTGGTGTCCCTCCGTGTCCCCCCGTGTCCCTCCGTGTCCCTCCGTGTCCCTCCGTGCCCCTCCGTGTCCCTCCGTGTCCCTCCGTGTCCCTTTTGCGTGTCCCTAAATGTCCTTCCGTGTCCCTAAATGTCCTTCCGTGTCCGTAAATGTCCCTCCGTGTCCCTAAATGTCCCTGCATGTCCCTCCGTGCCCCTCCGCGCCCCCTTTTGCGCCCCCCCCACCGTTCCCCCCCAAGAGGTGCAATGTCCCACTTTCGGCGTCGGACGAAAAATCGGTGTCCCACTCTCGGCGTCGGCCGAGCAATCGATGTCCCACTTTCGGCGCCGGGCGAACAATCGATGTCCCACTTTCGGCGGCGAGCGAAACAACTATACTTCTCGGCCCCCGAAACATTTGAAGTCCAAGTTTCGGCGACGCGCCTCCGAATAATTAGGTGTCCAACTTCAGATGTCGCGGGCGACAGCTTTTACATCATCCTGGGAACTGCGCGTGCTAACTTTACATACGTTGCATTATGAAGCCAATTGTGGTATACCGAGTTGCTTCGCAGTATAACGCGTTTGCTCGCAAGGTTAGCATATGGTATGATTCAGCTACGCCTTGGTCCTCAAATTGCAACCACCTTGCATAGTATTGGTATAAGTTGGCTGACAATTGCTTAAACCTATATGGTTTCGTTTGGTGCCCGCACGTGCCCGCGAATGTCACCGCGCATCCCCCCGCGCCCCCATGCGCATCCTTCATGTGCGCGCACGCGTACATACCAACGTACATAAAGTCATATACACATACACCCTCACATGCATATGTACATACATACATACATCCACACATTCATACATCCATACATCTAGACATAACTGCATACATACATTACAAAAAAAACTACATACCCACGTACGTATGCACGAACGGACGGCCACACCTACATACTTCCATGCATACATACGTAGGTACGTGCGCACGTGCGTGCGTGCATGCATGCCGGCATCCACCCATCCATCCATCCATCAATCCATCCATCGATCAACCCACAAACCCATACATACATACAAAATTTCAAACATACATAAGTACGTGCTTGCGTGCGTGCATGCATACATGCATACACGGGCACATACATTCACATGCATGCAGGCATGCAACCATACATACACTTACACACATACATGTGCACACATAGTTATAGACATATGCAACCATACATGTGCATATATGCATACACACATACATATAGACACAGCCATGTACACACATACATGCACACATACACATATGCATGCGCACGTGCACGCATGCACGCACGTACGCACACGCACGCACATTCCGGCGGGCCCGCCTAGACCCTGCAAAAAGCTGACACGCCTGCGCCGCCGTCCTCGTCCACTTCTTCCTCTTGCACCCAATGGGGCGCCTAAGGCGCGGTCGGGGGTCTCGTTCAAATCGCGGGGCATCTGGAACGCTCGACCCCTTCCCCAGGGACTGGCTCTTCGTCCCACCCGTTCCTGACGGCCCTGGGGCACGAATGCGGCCCCTAGAGGACAATAGCCCGTTGCCTCTTGCTACTGGTGGTCGTGCATGGGGAGAGGGGAAGGAGAGCGAGTGGTGGCGGCGGATTGTGTGCAAACGCGGTCGCCGCAGAGGGCGCCCGCAGAATTGCCATCATCTCCCCTCGTCCTCGCCCGCGCCCTCGCCCTGAGGAGGCGGGAGATGAGGGGTCAAAAGGGGAGGCACGGGAGGAGGGTGAGGACGAGGAGGAGGAGGAGGAGGAGGAGGAAGGGAAGGAGGCGGAGGAGGAGGGCGAGGAGGGGGGAGGAGGGAGGAGGAGGAGGAGGAGGAGGAGGGGCAGGAGGAGTAGGAGGACGAGGAGGAGGACGAGGAGGGGAGGGAGTTGAGGGGGGGGCGAGAAGGACGACGACGACGAGTAGAAGAAGGATGTCTTTGATGAGGAGGAGGAAAGGAGTAGCAGGATGAGAAGGATGAAGGGGCGGAGGAAGAGCGGGGGGAGGATGACGGGGGGCAGGGCGAGGAGGAGGAGGAGGCGGAGGAAGAGGAGGATAAGGCGGAGGAAGAGTGGAGGGGGGCAGAGGAGGAGGAGCAACAGCAGCCGGAGCTTCCTCCTCCTCTGCCCGAGAGCGAGGCCCCGACCTTTTCGGTCCTCTCTTACGTTTGCTGTGCGTGCGCCTCCGCGATGCTTCAGTCGCCGCCACCTCTCGCTCTCCTTCCCCTCTGCCTAGGCCCTAAGCTACATCGATGGACATCGACGGGCGCCGAGGCGCATCGAGCGACATCGACGGACATCGACGGACACCGAGGGACACCGAGGGACACCGAGAGACATTGAAGGACACCGATGGACACCGACGGACATCGGAAGACATCGACGGACACTGAAGGACACCGACGGACATCGAGGGACACCGACGGACATCCACGGACGCCGAGGGACATCGAGGGACACCGACGGACACCGACGGACATCGACGGACATCGACGGACACCGAGGGACACCGAGAGACATTGAAGGACACTGAGGGACACCGAGGGACATCGAGGGACACCGACGGACACTGACGGACATCGACGGACACCGAGGGACACGAGAGACACCGAGAGACATTGAGGGACACCGAGGGACACCGACGGACTCCGACGGACAGCGAGAGACATCGACGGACACCGAGGGGCACCGACGGACATCGATAGACATCGAAGGACATCGACGGACACCGACGGACATCGACAGACATCGACGGACACCGACGGACACCGACGGACACCGACGGACATCGACGGACTCCGATGCACACCGACGGACTCCGACGGACACCGACGGACATCGAGAGACATCGACGGACACCGAGGGACATCGACGGACATCGATAGACACCGACGGACATCGACGCACACCGACGGACATCGAGAGACATCGACGGACACCGACGGACATCGAGGGACACCGAGAGACATTCAAAGACACTGAGGGACACCGAAGGACATCGACGGACAAGGAGGGACGCCCAGAGATATTTAACCGATGAACACCGAGGACACCGACGGACCCCGAGATGCATGAAAGGGACACTGAGGGACACCGATGGACATCGACGAACGTTGACGGACACCGAGGGACACCGAGAGACACTAAGGGGCACTGAGGGGCACTGAGGGACACCGATGGACCTCAAGGGGCACCGAGAGACATGGAGGGACACCGTTGGGACCCTAGGGGCAACGGTGCGCGCGTGTTGGAGCGCCGGCGGATGCCCGAAGCCATCGAGGGACATCGTGTCTTGACCGATACGCAAGGCCTCCGGCCATGCTCGTCCAATGCCCTGTCCACCTTCACAGTCTCTCGCAGCCGGGCTCCAGCAGAGCGCGGACGGGGAAGGGAAGGGGGGCTCTGCTTATTGCTCGAGGCTCAGACTCGTTCTGGGGATGGTCGGGGGCCGCTTGGGCCCCTTGGTCGCTGGCGGGCTTGGGGGCCCAAACGGCCCCCAACCATCGATTAATAAGCGGGCCCCCCAATCGCTCAAGTTGCGCAGACGCACTCCGATCCGCCGCCGTGGACATCGCCCCCTGGGAGGGGGATGAGCTGCCCAAGAAGCGGGGGCCGAGGCTTGAGTGCAAGAAACGGGCGCCCTTGAAGCCGTGCGACTCGCGGCCCTCGCCCCCGCCGCTCCACCCTTTCTCCTCCGAGCCCCCCCCCCCTTCCGCGATCCGCCTCTTCTTCCCCTCTTTTCCTTTCTTCTTCTTCACCCTCATCGTCTTGCTGCTGCTGCTGCTCCTCCTCCTCCTCATCCTCATCCTCATCCACCCCCGTTCCCCCGTATTCTCCTTCTCTTCCTGCTCCTGCTTCTGCTGCTGCTGCTGCTACTCCTCCTTCTGCCCCCCTGCCCTTACACCTTTCCATACTCCTCTTCCTCGTTCACCTTCTCGTCCTCCCTCCTCTTCCTCCTCCTCCTCCCCCCCCTCGTCCTCTTCGTTTTTCTCATCCTCCTCCCCCCCGTCTTCCAACGGGGGCCGCAAGTCGCGTGGCTTTGAAGGCTGACGCGTTTGTTGTGCGTTCGTAGGAGCAAGAAGGACAAGACTTTCGTCAAGAACAGGGACAAAATGTTCCGGCGGCGCCTCAAAGCGCACCAGAAGAACAGGTTGCAGCTCGACGCGAACGGCCGCGAGTTCGTGCAGACGTACAGGGACTCACAGACTCTCAAGGTGTACCCCGTCCTCTTCATCCTCCTCGTACTTCCTTCCTTCCCCATCGGGTGGAAGAAAGCTGGGGGGGGGCCCTCCCTTTTCCCCGCCTGGTACCGCAGCGGTCTCTTAGGGGGCCTCTCGTGGGCCTCGACCTCCAACACTCCGACCGAAATAAACAAGAGGAGGAAAAGGTGGGGGAGGTGGGAGGTGGAGGGGGCGGCGGCGGGTGCGTCCTCGTGGAAACCCAGGGGGATCATGCAGGAGTCCTGCGCGGGAAGGGGGCGGCGGGCTCCCCCCCCCCCCTCGTCTTCGCCTCCTCCTCCTGATTCTGTGATCCCGATCCTCCTCGAACCTCCGACGTCGTGACTTCCTCGCAATGCAGACCCCGTGGAACTATCGACCCCTCCCCAGGGGATTGGCCCCGGATCACTTTCCGGCGGCGCTGGGGCCCGAAGACACCCCCTGGATCAACAGCCCTGGAATTGAACAGATCACGACGTCGGAGGTCTCAGGAGGACTGGGATTACAGAAGCGGGAGCATTGTTGGCCGCAGCATAATCAGCAGAGGTGGGCAAGGACCAGGACGTAAGTCGAGCAGGGGGACGAGAAGGAAAAGGAGGGGGAGGAGGAGGAAGAGGAGGGGGTATATGTTCACCCTGAAGGTCAAGAGGGACATGAGAGCTCTCTGGGATAAGGCTGACCGCTGCTTCGGGTCCGCAGGCATCATCCTGCGGGCTCGCAAGAGCATGTGGTCAGCGGGGTTCCCCGCACACGTGTCCTAAATCAGGAGCCCCGGCAGTAGGCTTTGAACCGGCAGTAGGCTTTTTCCCCGCACACGTGTCCTAAGTCAGGGGGTAACAAATGCAGGTTCAAGGTTTGCTCTGGCGCCTCGAGGTCTGCCGGATGTTCCAATCTTCCCCTTCTCTTGAGGTCTGAGTCGTCCTCGGAGGGGGAGTGGTTGAGCAAGCCTCAGCTCATGGGCGTCTTCAAGGACGAGGCGCGCGTCGACGCGTATGCCAAGTTCTGCGCCAGGAGCCACATGAAGAAGAGGGACCTGGAGCGGCAGTGCATCGTGTACTTCTACACTCGCAAGCTCGAGCGACATGGCACGAGGCACCAGGGGTGCGCGAATGCCCAACTCGTTTATTGCACGTTTGGCGCCCAGTGTCCCTGATCTTACCCAGTCACTAAAGTATCGGGGCCACGGGCGGTGGGCGTGCACTGACGAGGAGCGGGGCAGCGCTCTCTGGTCCCAGGAAGCAGACGGACTTGACCGTGGAGGGCAATATCGGCCAGCAGGGCGCCGAGGAGCAGGACAGCGACAAGGGCGCCATTGAGGAGCTCGAGGCTGAGTCCGACGAGGGCGCCGGCTCGGACGACTCGAGCAGCGAGGGCGGCAAGAACGCTAAGCACAAGGAGAAGGTCAAGGTCGACGACGACAAAAAAACGGAGTTCAAGCGGCAGCGACGAACCACCAACGAAAAAGAAAAAGACTTCCAAGAAAGATGACGACGACTCTGACACTGACAACAGAAAAACGAAGACTAAGAAGAAGAAGTCTAGTAAGAAGTCGAATGGTGACAGTTCGAGCGATTCAAATGAGAAGAATGACAAAGCCAAGAACAAGGATAAGAAAAAGGATAAGGAGAAGGAACAGAAACAGTCGAATGATAAGAAGAAGGCGAAATACAAGGATAATGCTAAGGACAAGGACGCTGGAAAAGATAAGGACAAGGATAAGGGCAAGGATAAGAAAAATGATAAGGGCAAGGATAAGAAAAAGGATAAGGACAAGGACAGCTCCAGCACCAGTTCGAGCGACTCGTCGCCGGAGGAGGTAGAGGTCGCGCAGGCAGCGCCAAAAAAGCCAAAGCCAAAGGCAAAGCCAAAGGCTAAAGGAAAGGGAAAGAAGCCCTCCAAGGCCCCGTGGAAGGCGTCCTTCGACGAGCAGCCTGCGGAGAAGAAGGAGAAGAAGAACAAGAAGAAACAGAAGAAGGCTGACAGAGGAGGAGGAGGGGGAGGAGGAGGCGGAGAAGGACGAGAATGAGGGGGAGGGGAGGGGGACACAAGAGGAGGGGGGAGGACGATGATAGGGACGAGGGTGATAGGGGGGGCGAGGGACAGGAGGGGGGTGAGGAGTAGACGAATGGGAGGGGAGGACATGGGGGGCGACGGTCGAGACGACGAGGGCAAGGGCGACGGTTGAGGGGGAAGGAGCACAGGGAAAAAGGAACAGGAACAGGAACAGGAACAGGATGATGATACTCATGATGGTGAGGATGATGATGATGATGACGATGACGACGATGACAATGACGATGACGATCATGATGATGATGATGCTGATGATTATGGTAATGATACAGATAACGATGATGATGATGATGATGATGATGATGATGATGATGATGATGATGATGATGATGATATTGGGATGATTGTGATGATGATGGGTGGGGATGAGGATTGCCGACGACGGCGACGACGACGACGCCGACGACGACGACGACGGCGAGGATGATGATGATGATGAGGAGGAGGAGGAGGATGCGAAGGAGGGTGGGCGACGAGATGGAGGATGGATGTTCGAGGGGGACGAGGGGGGGTGGAGGAGAAGGAGGAGGAGGATAAGGGGGGGGGGGAGGAGGAGGAGCAGGAGGAAGAGAGCTGGCTCGGGTGTACCCAGGCTTCGTCATCGTCGAGCTCGTGAGGCAGGCCGTCGACTGTCCGACCTGCATCCTCAGCCCGGGAACCGAGCTGCTGATGGTGAGCCGCGCCCCGCCGCCTGGGGACCGAGCTGCTGCTGGTGAGCCGCGCCCTTGTTTGCGAATCGCGGTGGGAGGGCATTTGCCCGCCGTGTTTCTGGCAACCTTGTGCTCAGGGTCTCGAGGAATATCTGTTGAGGGCGACTTTTGGGGGCCTCTTGGGAGCTCTTGGGGGAGTCTTGGAGCTTTCTGGGGGCCTCTTGAGGGCCCCTTTGTGCTTCCTGCTTCCTGCGGGCCTCTTGGGGGCTTCAATCTCGGGGCCTCCTAGGACCTAGGATGGGCTTCTCGGGGCCGAGGGCTGGGTTTCCCGTCGGGGGCCCTTCTTGGAACTGTCTCGGGGGCTTCTTGGGCCGTCTTGGAAGGCTCTTGGGCCGTCTTGGGGCCCTCTTGGGAGTGCTCTTGGAGGCCTATCTTGGGCCGTCGGGAAGCTATCCCGGGCGTCCTGGACCGATCGGTCGGCGTCGGTGGCAAGCCCCAAGGAGGGGGTCCAGGCTCAATAGGAATTCTTGTTGACCCCACTCCGTGCAGGGGCACGGTGGCGGGCAGATGTGGAGCAACCAGCGCACGGCGCTGGCGGATTTCAAACTTTGCCCTCTTGAACTGTCTCGGAGGGCCTCTAGACGTTGAAAATCCACGCCTCTGATCCCGGGAGCACGCAGGAACGCTCAAAAGATTTGAATATGTGGATCCCAACCCTGCAAATAGTACGATGGGGTCGAATGCGAGGCCTCGAGACATGGCGCCGGCTGCGTAGATTGCCCATCACCCTGTGAAGCGTTTAATACAGTGCTGCTGGCGCAGGCTGTTGGACCTCGAGTCGACGGCAGGCCGCCGACTTGGAATCAGTTGTCCTCCTCTTCCTCCTCTTCCTTTTCCTCCGCCGCCTCCTTTCCCCCCCCCCCCTCTTCCTCCCCCTCCTACTCTTCCCCCATCCCCTTCCTCCGGCCCCCCTTAAGAATCAAGAGGGCTGGATACTGGAGGAGGGGGGGGGGAAGACGAGAGGGGGGGAGGGAAGAGGTAGGAGGAATACGAGCAAGGAGCCGCGCGAATGCTCAGGACATCCGGACATCCGACGACTCGGCACTTTCGAATCTCAGGCCCCTGGATCTCTCGACCTCACTCCCCTAACAAACACACTAGCGCCTGGCGCCCCTGCCGCTGCAGCCCCACATGAGGGCTGGGCGGCGGGGGCCCAGCCCCCGCCGCTGCAGCTCCCGAGAAACCCCAAGGGCCCCCCAGAGGTCCACTGCAGGCCCCAGACCCACAAAACTAAGAAGCCCCAAAGTAGCGCTCGGCCCAAGTTTTTTTGGCGATCAGTCGCCATGGCAAGCAAGTCCGACTTGGCAGCCGTCAGGCGCCACGCGCGCGCCAAGCTCGCCAGCCGCTCCATTGGGCTTCTCGGGCGCAAGGGGATCGAGTCATGGAGAAGCAGCGCCCGGGCCGCGGTGGCCGCGGGGACCACCGGTTCCAATGGCCCTGGCAGGGATCTCCGCAACATGCTGCTGTCGCTGTTTTTCAGTGGCGCTATGACGTCGCACCGGTGGCTATACGCTCAAGGAGCACTAGCGAGGAGGAGAGGAATATCTAGAGGATGAGGTGGAGAGAGGAGGAACGAGGAGAGAGGAGGAACGAGGGAGGAATCGGGGGAGGATATGTTTGTCAAGGTTGGTGAGATTGTGCCGTTTGACACTGGCTGGCGGCCGTGGAGTTGAGAAGTTCTCGAAAGACCTGGTTCACTCCAAAAACAGTGCGAGAGCTATTGACAGCGTGGTTGGGACTGATGATGTCAAACGCGAGCTGCTTGAGTATATATCTGTTCCTCTACGGGCGTCGAGAGCAAGACGGTCGAAGTTGGAAGAGATTCCTTTCGTGCCGTGTCACGAGGCCATGAGCCGCCAATGAGAATCGGACCCCGACTCTTTTCTCAGACACAAGTCCGACCCATCGCTTTGCTGCAGCAATTTTTACCAGCATGCAGTCGTTAAGACATACGGGCCAGATCGGTGCATACCAGTACGCCTCTTTGCTGACTATGCAAAACTTGACAACCAAGTGTCGAACCTCAACATTCCATGGCTCATCGCCGCCCGCCTGCCCGAGAAACTTGCGGAGGTCCGCCGAAGGCCCCAGTGGCGCAACCCGCGTGGGCCCCCCATGCTGGAGAAACTGCGTCTGGATCTAGGTCGGGGCCCCGAAATCCTTCCAGACGGCCCAAGACGGCCCAGAATCACCGAAACATCGGCCAAGAGGCTCTGGATGAGCCTTCGCTGCAGGGAAACAATTAAACCCCATTGCGAGGCAGGGCATTGCAGATTGCGGCATCGAGCATCACCATGCACAGCGCCACTCGCCAACCCGCGGCGAGAGCAGCAACGCACGTGTTGGGCTGTTTTTCTTTCGGCAACTTGGGCCGTCGTGGGTTAGGCCGCATCGGGCCGTCTTGGGTTAGGCCTCTTGGGCCGCCTTGCCTCCCCGGCCCACGCCTGGGAAAGGTTCCGCCGCCGTGGGGCGGAATGCCCGAGCTCTGCCCGCTCGGCTTCCCCAGGGCCCGGGCCAACGTTGCGTGAACATGGAGTCGGCCTTGCCTCATCACATCGCCATCGCCATCGCCATCACCGTCGTCATCATCATCGCCCGAATGAGGCGAGTGGCAACGTTCGCCGGCGTCTCCGCCGCGCATCTCGGCACACCGCCCACGCCTTGAGTTGCCCCGTGCTGGGCCCCGCCAAAGGCCCCGCTGCGAGCGTTCGCGTGCGCCCCCGCCACCTAATTCGGAACGCCCCATCACGCGTTTCGTGGTTCCGCCGAATTCCTTGCGCTTGCTCGACGCAGTGCGACGGCGGTCGCGCGCAAGCCAGGCGCCTCTCTCGGGCCCCCCCGCTCCTTGCGGGGCGCGCGCTGGAGTTTTCGCCCGCGTGCCAAACTAGGAGCATTGAGGCCCAGTCCCTCGCTGGGGCACCCTCCGCTCCTTATGCCGCGCGGTTCGGGGCTCGCTGGCCCGACGTATATGTCGGGCCAGCGAGCCCAGGCGCGACATATATGTCGGGCGCGACCGCCGTTGCATTAGAATGAAACGGTGGTCGCGTTAAGGTCCAGCTCATCTCTCGGGCCCCCATCGCTCCTTGCGGGGGCGCGCGCGAGGGCTTTCGCCCGTGTCCGCGCGCCGATCTAAGGGGATGAAGGTCCAGTTCTTCGCTGGAGCACCACCCGTTCCTTAGGCCGCGCGGTTCGGAGTTCGCTGGCCCGACATAGTGCAGCGACGGCCGCGTTGGGGCCCATCTCTCGGGCCCCCCAGTCCTTGCGGGGCGCGCTTAGCCACGCTGCGGTGACTGATCGGATTTCCGAGTTAACATAGCTTGCTGCGCATGCTCTCTCTCTCTCTCTCTCTCTCTCTCTCTCTCTCTCTCTCAATATAACTATATATATATATATATATATATATATCATGGGCAGCGCAGACCCCGCGCGCGTGCCCGCCCGTCAGGACTTTCTGCATTGGCCACACGCAATCGTAAAGTCGCCACGTTGGCTTGGAAATATGTGAACCTCTCGCAGTTACCAGTTCCAAGTTAACGCAGCTTCTTGCGCATGTTCTCTGTCATCAATATTGGCAGCGCGGACCCCGCGCGCGCGCCCGCCCGCGAGGAATGCATGCCCCATTATTGGGTTGGGAAGTGAAGTAAATCCTCATACGTACCCGATTGGATTGCCCAATGAGCATACAGTATATTGCGCATGTTCTCTGTCATGGACAGCACGGGCCCCGCGCGCGCGCCCGCCCGCGAGGAGTTTCTGCATTGCCCGACTTCGAAAGTCCCAATGTTGGCATGGAAACTAAACTGCAACCTTAGCGGTGGCAGATCGGAATTCCAAATTCTCATCATTTCTTGCGCATGCGCTCTGTCGCGGGCGGTGCAGGCCCCGCGCGCGCGCGCCCGCCCGTGAGTTTCTGAATGGTCCACAATCACAAAGTTGCAGTTGTAGTTTGGGAACTAACGATTGGACGTTCTAGTTAACAGAGTGGATTGCACATGTTCTCTGTCATGGGCAGCACCGACCCCGCGCGCGCGTCCGCGATGAGTTTCTGTAGTGTCCACAATCGGAAAGTCGCCATGTTGGTCTGCAAACCAGGATGAAACCTACGCGGCGACCGATCTGATTGCCAAGGTAACATAACTTCTTGCGCATGTTCTCTGTCATGGGCAGTACAGGCCCTCGCGCGCGCGCCCGTGAGGAGTTCCTGCATTGTCCACAATCGAGAATTCCCCATGTTGGCATGGCAACTAAAGTAAACCATTAATGGTAGCCGATCGGATTTCCAAGTTAACATAGTTCTTGCACATGCTATCTGTCGTGGGCAGCGCAGACTCCGCGCGCGCGCCCGAGAGGAGTTGCTGCAGCGTCCACAATCGAAAACTCGCCATGTTGGCTTGGAAACTGACAGTACCCCCGCAGCGGTGACCGATCGGACTCCAAGTTGACATGGCTTATTGCGCATGTTCTCTGTCGCGGGCAGCACCCCGCAGGCACGCGCGCGCGCGCCCCGCCCCCCCCCCCCTCCCGCCGCCCCTGAGGGGGCCCTGTATTAACCACAATCGAAAAGTCGCCATGTTGGCTTGGAAACTGAAGTGGGCCCTTAGCGGTGGCCGAGCGGACTTCTAAATTAACTTCGCTGCTTGCGCATGTTATCCGCCGACCCCGCGCGCGGGCGCGCGCGCGCGTCGCGTCCGCCCGTGAGGAGGTTCTGTTTCGCCCGCAATCGAAAAGTCTCCATGTTGGCCTGGGAACTAATGTGAGCCCGCAGCGGTAACCGATCTGACTTCAAAGTTAATGGAGCTTCTTGCGCATGTGATATGTCATGGGCAGTGCGCCCGCCCGTGACGAGTTTTCTGCGATATTCCAAAACCGAAAAGTCGCCATGTTGGCTTGGAAACCCAAGTGAACCCTTAGCGGTGGCCGATCGGCTTCCTAAGTTCGAACAGCGTCTTGCGCATGTTCTCTGTCGTGGCCTGCGCAGACCCCGAGCCCGCGTCGGCGCGCGCGTCTGGCCGCGAGGAGTTCCTGCATTGTCCACAACCAAAACGCCCCCATGTTGCGATGGCAACTTGCGCATGGCATTTGCCGCGGGCATTGCAGACCCCGCACGCGCGCGCGCCCGCCCGTGATGAGTTTCGCCTTGCAGGCCTGGAAATTAAAGTGCTGGCGGTGGCCGATCGGATTGCCAACTTCGCATAGCTTCCTGCGCGCGTTCTCGGTCTTGGGCAATTAATGCGGACCCCGCGCGCGCGCGCGCCCGTGAGGAGTTTCTGTATTGCCCACAATCGAAACATCGCCAAGTTGGCCTGGGAACTAAAGTAACACCCCAGCGGTGACCGATCGGACTTCCAAGTTAACATAGCTTCTTGCACATGTGGTCTGCAGCGTGCAGCGCAGACCCAGCGCGCGCGCGCGCCCCGTGAGGAGTTTCTGAATGGTCCACAGTCGAAACGTCGCCATGTTGGCCTGGAAACTAAAGCGCGCCTTTAGCGGTGACCGATCGAACCTCAAAGTTAACATAGCTTCTCGCGCATAATCTGTCATGGGCAGCGCGTGCCCCGCGCGCGCGCGCCCCGCCCCCCCGCCCGCGAGGAGTTTCTGTAGCGCCCACAATCGAAAAGTCGCCATGTTGGCCTGGGAACTAAAAGTGAACTCTCAGCGGCGACCGATCTGATTTCCAAGTGAACACAGCTTCTTGCACATGTTCTCTGTCGTGAGCAGTGCAGGCCACGCGCTCGCCCGACACGATCGAACAGTTTCCATGTTGGCCTGGAAGCTAAAGTGCGCCCTTAGCGGTGACCGATCGGATTTCCGGTGGTTTGGCAGAAGGGACGGTGGTCGAATCGCAAGAGCATATATGGCTGCGGAGCGCCGCTAGAAAAAGGGCCCGTACGTTCCTGCGGACGTCGTGGACCCTCCTTGGGGGAAAAACAGATTCGCCCCTTACTTATCGTTCATTAGATTAGGCCAGTGACTGCATGGGGCCGCGAAGCGTGCGAGCGGCGTGCCAGAGTGGGCGGCGGGGGAGCAAACGCGCCCACTTGAGCTTCCAGTGGGGCTCCCTATGGGGGCATGGCGCGGGACGCGTGGGGGCGTGCCGAAATATATGGCGGGGGCGCATGGGGACGCCCCCGCTGGGGCCTTCTTGGGGCCTCGCCCCTTAGACCAGCCGCCCTCGTTGACCAAGCGAACCCGCGCGTCCAAACTCGGGGGGGGGGGGGGGAGGGGCGTGGAGGGCTCGCCGCCAAAAAGGCCAAGGAACGCATGTAAACCTAACGAATGACCGAACTCTTTTGGAAACACATAAATGTCCTTATCCAGGCCGCTCACTGCAAGGAGCTCCGCCGAAGGCCCACATGGGAGCGTTCGCGTGCGCCCCCTCCGCCCTTTTCGGCACACCTCTCGCGCGTTTCGTGGCCCCATAGGGAGCTCGACCGAAGGCCCAAGTGGGGGCGTTCGCATGCGCCCCTGCCGCAAATTTCGGCGCACCCCTCGCATGTTTCGTGGCCCCGTAGGGGGCTCCGCCGAAGGCGCCAGCGGGGGCGTTCGCATGCGCCCCCGCCACCCGCGTCGGCGCGGTGGCCGATTGAATCCCCAAGTTAAGCCGCAACGCGCGCGCTGGGAGCTCTGTATTATAATAACATCAAAAAAGCGTCGTTTCCCAGAAAATGATCGGGTAGTTGGCCATTTGTGAAACATTGTGCAAGTTAGTTAAGATTATGGTGATTTACGCATGGTTTGTGTAGGATCACTGGTAATGTGTTTACTGGTTTGAACGCATGCATATTTGCTGCGTTATGCACGCGCGCAGCATAAACTGCGCGTGGATTGCCGTGGTGGGGGGGGGCGCGAACTCTCATGCGCCAGCGTTGGCCCGGCGAGGGCCGGGCAGATTCTCGTGTCTTGTATCCACAGATCCGACATAAGGTTTTGAAAGCTAGAACTGCGCTTTCGGAAGGGGGCTCACATCTCTGCGCCCCCTGGCCCAGGAGGAGGGATGGGGAGGGGGCGAGGGGGGCGAAGAGGAGCATTCGAACGCAAGGTCTGAAAACCTACGGGCCAAACGAACTAGGAGGGAAGGGGGACAGGAGGAGGAACAACAGCGCAAACATCACTGACGTTGCTTTACAATGGAGGGGAAAGGGCCCCCCCGCGATGCATCCGTCCGGGCCCGCCGAAAGCTTGGTCCTGGTTTTCAATGCATCCCCATGGTGAGCCTGCACGGAAGGTCAATTTGCAACTGCGGCTGCCGCGGGGCGCACACGGTGCAACGTATTTGGGAGATTTTTGCCACGCATGCCCAAGCAGCGGCCTTAGGGATATGGCCAACGACAGATTTTCATGGTCGACCTTGGCCAGCCGACACGATTCGCGAGATGCTCGCGGGCAAACCTCTTTTCAAGGATAGGGCAGGGGCCATGTGCCATGTCGCAGTGGTGGAGATAAACTGTGACATGGATGAGCTTCCCAAAAGCTTTGGTCTGCCCGATTATCGAACGACGCACGGGTGCCTCAGATGTTTCAAGCCCCGTCGAGAGTTCGTCAACTTTGCAACTAGAGGAAAGCGACGAACCCATGGTTGGTTTGAGCGAACCGCTGCGACTTGCTTGCAGGCCCACCGCGTGCCTCGAGATGGGTCAGCGTGGCTTCGGATCAGATTTGTGATTGCACTGCGAGGTCCCACAAGAAGGGTGGCGTTGTATTCGATAAGAAACCCGGCAATCATATCCTTCCACATGTTACGAGAGGAGACCGTTTAGAACCCAGTTTGAAAGGAAACCCTGATATTCTCAACGGGCAGAGGACTTCTGATTTTGCAGAGGCGATGCGGTTTATTCACGCGTACAGAAAACCCAAAGGCGGATTGAATTATATTTGCCGGCTTTTCCCCAACCCCTCGCTGCAGTAGGCGGGGGTTCCAGGACTCACGACGGACCATGTCCTCCTGGACAGCATGCGCTTCTTGGAGTTGGGTATATTGGGGTATTATGAAGGAAAAGTCATTTCTGAGCTGGGCAATGAAAAGTTTTTCGGTGATGACGAAGACGAGAAAGATTACGCGGTGACGTCGATGATGAAAGATTTCTACAGGAGGCACAACACCCCAGACAACGACAGGCTGCCCGCATTGTCCTTCAAGGGTGTGATAAATTGTGATTTCCTGAAGTTGAAGGCAAGCAAAGCCAACATATTATTACCCTTTTTTGTAGAGCTCCTGTCGAGGAAGGGCGGCGACGCCCTGATCAATGCAAGCGGGCATCGCGGGGACGAGGGCTCACAGTTACTAGGAGTTGGCGAGGCCCTGCTTGAGCTCTACGGCGTTTTGAAGTCGGAGCCGCGGCGTATGTCCGAGACAGCACTAGATCATTGCAGGGCCTGCGTGACCAGAATCATGACTGGGTGGGCTGCTGCGGGCTTGAGAGTCACCATGAAAGTGCACGCGCTGGCTGAACATCTCTGCGATCAGATGGCATTCGCAGGCAATGCCACTTGGACTCGCAATTATGCGGATGAGTCGTACAATGCGCAGGCCTCCGGCCCTTGCCGCCAGCCGATAGTGGAACACCTCGTGAGAGAGGGTCGAAAGGAGGATGGCGAAAGAGGAGGAGGAGGAAGAGGAGGAAGAGGAGGAGGAGGGAGGAGGAGGAGGAGGAGGAGCGAGGAGGAGGGGGAGGGGAAGGAGGATGAGGAGGAGGACGACGAAGAGAGCAAGGAGGAGGAGCAACAACAGCAGCAGCAGCAGACGAAGTAGCAACTGTAGCAGCATCGGCATCATCAACATCGACACCAGCAACAAGGGGCCCAGGCCCCAGGGCACCCCTGCGCGGTTCATAATAACGCAGAGTGATTGCACAAAGGGTTCCAAGAGACACTGGAGGCTCCAAGTCCCAACAACGGGATGCTGCAGGATCGTTGGCCTGGAACCGATGCAACAGCGTCGAGTGCGAGAGCTTGGGGGCCCCCCAGGGGGTGGCGGATAACAATGCCAAGGAACGGGGCAACAACGTTGAGCGCACGCAATTTATCGAACGCTTCCTTGTCAAATGGTACTTGCAGCACTTGCTCGAAACAGGTCGCTAATAAAAACAAGAAGTGCCACGCCTGCATCGATGGGGGGAGGGGGGGGGGGGGCGCAAAAGAGCGCGGGGCGGCTGCGGTCCTCGCGGTGCTCGGAGATGTGGCCGGTGCTGGCGTCGTTCCCCGGGCGCCCGCGAGTTTGGACCTACCGGGGCGACCTCGTGAGCCTCGCAAGGGGCCTCGGGGACCTCGTCGGGGACCATGGGGACCTACCCGGGTGACTTCGGGGACCTCGTCGGGGCTCATTCATGGTGGTGCTATGGCCCGCATGGGCCTCGCAGCGCCTCCCGAGAACCTCCGAAGGTCTCCTCCGGACCACCGACCTCCCCCGCCGCCTTTTCGTCATCATTCTCACCCACGTCCTCGGTTTCGTTTTCGCCCTCCTCTTATCGTCCGCCTCTTTCATGTTCCTCCTTGTCCTCCTCCTCCCCCCCCTCCTCCTCCTCCTCCGCCCCTTCCTCTTCTTCTTCCTCCTCCTCCTCTTCCTCCCCCTCCTCCTCCTCCTCCGCCCCCCCCACCCTCCGCGCCGAGCGCCTGAAATTCTCGCGGCTTCAGCCCAATCGGCTGTGGAAGAAAATTCTCTGAGAGGGCTTTCGATGCCCTGGGGTGGCTTCCGTGATGCCCTGAGACGGCCTCCGACACCATAAGGTGAGCCTCCGACCCCCGGGGATCAAGCGAGGGAGAACAATGCGCCCAAAACGCAAGAAAAGCTTCGATATTCGACGCGCGTCTCACACGACGCAGGCTTCTTCCTCTGATCCTCGTGAGGGACGTGCCGAAATAGGAGCGGATACGCCATAGTATGCATGTATATATATACATATATATATGTACCTATATGTGTGTATATATATAGATAGATATATGTATACACATGCAAAACTACGTGTATATTTAGATGTATGCATGCATGCATGTGTTTACTATGTATGTATATGGGGCCGCGATTCTCGTGGCGCGGTCCGCCCGAGCCTTCGGTGAAACTTCCCATGTGGCCGCGAGCCTCGTGAGGGGCGTGTCGACATGGGCGCCGGCCGGCCACGGGATCGCCGCCACTGGAACCCCCGAGGGGTGTGCCGAAATGGGCGCGGGTCGGCCATGGAAGCGGCGCCGCTGGCGCCGATCGGTGGAGCTCCTCATGGCGCCGCGATCCTCGTGAGCGGTGTGCCAGCGTGGGCGCGGGTCCGCCATGGGAGCAGTGCCACTGGTGCCTTCGGTGGAGCTCCCTATAGGGGCCACGATCCCCGTGAGAGGTGCACCGACATATGGGCACGCGGAGGGCAGAGGCCATGGTTGGAGGAGGAGGGGGAGGAGAAGGAGGAGGAGAAGGAGAAGCAGGAGGAGGAGGAAGAGGAGGGGGGGCGAGGAGGAGGAGGAGGACCAGGAGGGGGAGGGGGGAGGAGTAGGAGGAGGAGGAGGAGGAGCAGGAGAAGGAGCAGGGGGAAGAGGCCAAACCTAGGCTCGCAGGTCCGAGGCAGATAGAGAGAGAGAGAGAGAGATAGAGAGAGAGAGAGAGAGAGAGAGAGAGAGAGAGAGAGAGAGAGAGAGAGAGAGAGAGAGAGAGAGAGAGAGAGAGAGAGAGAGAGAGAGAGAGAGAGAGAGAGAGAGAGAGAGAACAAAAACAACAATGAGAGAGATGAGAGAGAGAGAGAGAGAGGAGAGAGAGAGAGAGAGAGAGAGAGAGAGAGAGAGAGAGAGAGAGAAAAAAAAAAAAACAAGAGAGAAGAGGAGGGGAGGGGATGAGGGGGAAAATGAGGGCGAGGTGGAGAAAGGACACAAGGAACCGCCACCCGCCCCCGTCCTCATCCAGGGGCGTTTGAGCTCGATACGCGGGGGGGGGGGGGGGCATTTGAGCTCGACGCCGTGCCCCTCCTTTTGGCGCGGGGCCGCGAAGGCGACCGACGTCGATCCTCTGTTGTATGACCCAGTGGGAAATGCAAAGACAGCCGGGCTCCCCCCTTCTGAAACACGCGGGAAAGGCGGATGCTGATTGGGGGGTAACGCATCAAAACCACCCGTAGGGATTTTGGCTCAAGCCATGGCTTTTCGGCATGACCCTCGGTCGGCCTGCTTCGCCCCGATTGTCAATCCTGTCGCGGGGGTTTTGAATTATCCCTGGTTTGCGGATGGCGGCCGATCGATCGAGTGGGTGGTCGCGGAGGTCTGGCTGCACCGCCACCGCCGGCGCCAGCTGGAAGGCTGCGAGGTCCCGACGCCGTTCGACGAGAGCGACGCCCGCGTGAGAGCGGCGGTCGACGACGTGGCGAGCGACGGGCGGCTTGGCGGCCGCATCACCGTCGACGACGCGGACGGCTGCGTCGACGCGGACGGCGTCGACGTTGGCGGCGGCATCGACACGGGCATCGGCACGCACGTCGACGGCGCCGACGTGGACGGCGGCATCGAGACGGGCGTCGGCACGCACGTCGACGGCACCGACGTGGATGGCGGCATCGAGACGGGCGTCGGCGCGCAAGACAACGGCATCGACGTGGGCGCCGGCATCGATCCCGACACGGGCGTCGGCGCGCAGGACGACGGCATCGACGTGAGCGGCGGCGTCGACGCGAGCGTCGGCGCATGCGACGGCATCGACGCGGGCGGCAGCATCAAGATGGACAGGGGCTGGTTCGCCGATGCACTGGACGTCGACGAGCTGATCGCAGACAGCGAGGATCTCGACATCGATCGTCAGGACGTGCTGCCCCCACGGCAGCGCCGCCCACGTTGGAGGCTCGGGGTCCTGACGTCGAAGGCCGTCGACACAGGCAACGACGGCGTCGACGCGGGCGGCGCCGACGCGAGCATCGACGCGGACGGCGGCATCGAGGCGAGCGTCGGCGCGGGCATCGACGTGGGCGGCGGGATCGCGCAGGACGACGGCATCGACATCGGCGCGGGCATTCGCACGGGCATCGTCGTGGTCGACGGCGGCATCGAGTTGAACGGCGGCGCGCAGTACGGCGGCATCGACGCGAGGGGCGGCGTGGGCACGGACATCGACGCGGGCGGCGTCGAAAGCAGGTTCGCCGACGCGATCGACGTCGACTAGAGCTGAGCGTCACCTCCCTGCCTCAAACTTTTCCTCCCTCACCCTCGATCAGGACCCTCGCTATCCTTCCACCCTCGCCGCCACCATCACCTCCACCCTCATCTCACCTCCACCCTCACCTCCACCATCAGCTCCTCCACCTCTCACCTCGAGAGCCGCCAGCTGCAGCCGACGCACGCTGGTTGAGAGCAGATCTGCTCACGTGTATTCGAATACACGGATGTGTACGTCTAGAATCTGCAGTTCCACGTGCACGTGGAAACAGTAAAGACGGTCGTCGTCGTCGTCGTCGATCGTCTTCGTCGTCGTCGATCGATGTCGTCGTCGATCGTCGTCGTCGTCGATCGTCGTCGTCGTCGGCGCCGGCGTCGGGGCCGGCGTTTGGGGGCGCAGGTGTTTTCAAACCCACTGCCACGCGGAGCATCTTCGTACATCGACCTGGTAACTACCAGGTCGATGTACGAAGATGCTTGGGTTCTGCACAGGTTCGGGATCTGCCTGATCGCGCATGTCTTGCAGTCAGCATACTCTGGCGGGGTGCTCTGGGGGCGCGAGGCGCACTGGAAGGGCGGGGGGGTCGATTGAGGGAGCGGCCCCACCGCGCTGACCCAATATTCTATAGAGGGCCGACGCTGTTAACATCACGACGTCAGATGTCCGCCACAGTATTCTATAGAGGGCCGACGCTGTTAACATCGCGACGTCAGATGTCCGCCGCAGTATTCTATAGAGGGCCGACGCTGCAATGCGACGTCAGATGTCCGCCGCAGTATTCTATAGTGGGCCGATGCCCGCCGCGTCATGCTCAGACGCCTGATTGTTCCCCCCCCTGCTCACACACTCAGGCACGGACGCGCGCGCGCACGCACTCACACACTCAAGCACGCTCGACCCCAGTGACTTCTCCGGGGGCCCCGGCGACTACCTCCCCTCAGCCCCCCCTCTCCCCTCCTCCGCCTCCTCCGTTGGCACCTCCGTCGGGGCGCGCTCCGCCCCGCCATTGGCCGCGAGCCGATGTGCGTCGCGATCGTTGGAAATATCCCCTCTCGCTCACGCGTGGCTCTCAGAGTGGACGTGCATGAGTGTGCAGTGATCTACGACGACTAGCCAGATGCGTTTGAAATGGCGCTCCATTGATGCCGCGTATAGTAGACATGTATGTCTGTAGGCGTGTATGCATGCATACACGTATGTCTGTATGCATGTCTGTCTGTATGTATGTGTATGTATGTATGCGTGTATGTATGTATTTATGTGTGTGTGTGTATGTATGTGTGTATGTATGTGTGTATGTGTGTATGTGTATGCATGTGCGTATGTATGTATGTATGTACGCATGTATGTAGGTATTTATGTATGTATGTAGGTATGTAGGTAGGTGGGTATGTCGGTATGTAGGTATGTAGGTCTGTAGGTCTGTAGGTATGTATGTATGTATGTATGTATGTATGCATGTAATTCGTTATATATGCATGTATGTATGTTCGTATGCATGTGTGCACATGATACGCATACAACTTTTATACATGCATCCCTTCTCCGTTCCTAAGCGTTGGGATGTTTAACAACTAGTCGAAATTTAATGTTTCAACAACTTGGAGCTATATGGCTTCAAGGAAGACTCGCGCGGGCCACACCGTGCTGCTGAGTACTATTGCGCATGCGATTGGGAAAAACGGACAGCCGCGGGCATTCCCATCCCCTGTGCACGTCGATCGGTGGCGGTTTGTATGTGCTGTTAACTATATTGTATACACATGCTCCTTCTCCTTATTTGCGACGCGACCGAGTGGTCGATCCCATTTTGACGCGGAGGTTTACACATAACCTCCGCCTGGAGGATCGAACCTCTTGCGGGCGGGCGCACAGGATAATGGCGTGCACGCCATTTGAATTATGCGCGGCGCGAGGCGCATGCACCTTCGGAGATGAAATGGCGCGCCCGCGCGTTTAATGACATCTAAACCCCTGTCCCTCCGCGATGTCCTGTCTCTGCCCGTAACAGCTGCTGGGCGACTGTCAATCTTGCTAGCCATTAGATCATGACCCCGTAGGGGGCTCCACCGAAGGCCCCAGTGGTGGCGTTAACATTCGCATGCGGTTCCACCCCCAATTCGGCACACCCCTCCCTCGCCCCTCCTTCCGTTAATGATCACGCCAAGGGGGGAGGGGGATGCGGCCCCCGACGCGCGAGGTCTGCTCGATCCCCAGACGTCCGATGTTTTCATTGTTCAAAACGCGACCCTCGAAGTCCTGATAGGAAACAGTAACATGAGTCATCGATCTGTGGGTTGATTTTTGACTGCCCTGGGGCCCGCGGGAACGGGGCCCCTAGAGGACGAAGTTCGTCCAACGTCAGAGGAGGGGCAGCCCTTGCGGACATCGTGGATCGGCCCTCTACCGCATCGACGGGATGGGGTGGCCGGCGCCGTAACCGCATGCTACCCGCATAATTAACTCACATAACTTCCAGGATCTCGTGCAAACTCTGCGACATCCTATAGAATTCGCGCGAAAAACAGAACCTTCCGCTCCATCCGAATGGACGGCGTGGAGGGTGGAGGCCCAGGGACATTCGAAGGGGGGCCGGGTTCTGTCTCGGGAGGCGGAGGCGCGCCGGGCAATCGCGACCAGCTCCGAGCCGCGCCGCCCGGCGGGCGAGATCGCCCGAGAGCTCGAGCAGCGTCCGCGACCCCGCAGCCGCTCCCCGGCGAGGGAGGCGCCAGAACCGATTGATTTCCCCCTTTACTCCAGGTGGCGACGATGGCGGTGTCCGGGCCAGGCCGATTCAGGAGTTCGAAGGCTGGAGCTCGACGAGAGACGAAGAGTCCGACGCCGGAACGTTCGCGGCCAGTCGTGGCGGGGAGGTTGTTCTGAAGTCTCTGCCTCCAGCTGAACGGGCCAGGTTTGTTATTTCAGACGAAAAAGAATGGAGTGCCAAGATGGACACGGGAGCCGCGGATGCGATTCCCCCTAAGCAAGCCGACAATGTGAGGAAGACTCAGCCAGAGCGCTCTGGAGAGCGCATCATCTCCAGTAGAATGGTGCGAAGGTGGGGGCCGGTGGAAGGTGCGTTTAAAGGGCCGGAAGCAAAATCAAGGTGGTGTGTCCACGGCCACCGCGATCCAGATTCCGGTTCCCTCCAGTTTTACGCTCCGACCCCGCAGGCGGCCAGTATTATGCTCTTCCTCCAAGTTTTGATGAACAAGCGTATGTTAGCTGATATTGCGGATGTAGAAAAAACGCCTTTTGTCAGTCGGATCCCATGGCCCGTTTCCAGGGTCAGATTTTTGTGGAACCGTGCGAAGGCATCAATTTTCCACCAGGATCCTTGATCCTGCTCAAGGTTAACGCACGAGGCCTCGACGACGCTCCCGCGGCGTGGCGTAAGACGGTTGCGTCGTTTATCCAGAAGCACGGCTTCGCCCCAAGTTTACTAGGGCCCTGTTGGTGGGTGAGATACGGCCAGGGCGGGGAGATTCTCAACGTGATGCTTCTAGAAGTGGACGACTTCGTCATAGCTAGACCCTCCGAGGACACGCGTTCATGGCTTCGGCAGCTTCTCGAATCCAGGTTTCGGTTTGGAAAGTACAGGGACTGCCGCGCGGGCCCGGTTGATCTTGCGGGTCGTCGCGTCGCGATCGGGCCTCAGAAGGCCACCCTGGACATGGAGAAATATATACTCGAGGAGATAAAGCCGTTGCCTGCAGCACGAGGGCGGCTCGGACAGAAGGACACCCCCCTAGACAAGGACGAGTCTAGAGCGCTACGTTCTCTGGTATATAAGTTTAATCGGGTCGGGCGAGAGACCCGCCTCGAAGCCGCCGGAGTTGCCGGCATCCATGCGTCTCGCCTCAAGAGTCCTACCACGGGGGGCATCTCTTTGGCCAATAAGCTGGTGAGACATCGCAGATCTACCGCGTCCTGGGGATTGATCATATGGCGTTTGGACCCAGAGAGAATGGCCTTCGTTTCTTTTTCCGACGCTGGAGGCGTTGGAGCAGTGGACCACACGGTGGATTCCAAGGGTCTCCCGGAAGACCCGACTCAGGGTGCCTGGATGATTCTAGCCACCGACAGTAGTATCGTGCACAACCAGTCTGTCAAGGCATCAGTATTAGGGTGGCGCAGTTCCAAGCTTCGAAGGAAAGTGCCCAGTACCCTGGCCGGTGAGACCCAAGTGCTGGCCGCCGCAGTCGCCGAGATCGAGTATTTGCAGATACTTTATCGAGATATCATGTTTCGCGATGTCGATGTTCAGGACCGACATCGTGGTTCTGGCCCTATTACTACTCTGCTGTCTTGCGCCGGGACTGTAGACTAGGCTCGCGCGAGCAGCAAGTGCACGCGGTTGCTGCTAAGTCTATATATGATACCATGATGAGAGAAGGAAATGCCAGGGCCAAAGATAGACTGACTGCCATCGACCTCGCAATCATATGCGAAGCTGTCGAGAGAGCTCGCGGCCGTGCGCGTTGGATACCACGTGGGCGCATGCCTGTTGATGCGCTGACTAAGGATGACGCGTCGAAGTGTAACGCCGCCCTGTTCGAGCTTATGACGAGCGGCAGGCTAGTGCTTGTGGACGAGGGGGGCGAAGTTGAACGTCGCAAGGCTCAGCCCGAGCTCAAGAGCAGGACCCAGGCATCACCCAGAAGAGACCTCAATGCAAGCGTGCTCTCGTGGGAGGAGTTCCTGTGCCGGAAGTCCAGTCCTGGTGGTGGTGGTGGTGGTGAAGGTGGCGGTGTTTCCCTCCTTTCCTCCGTCCCCTCTCTGCCATCGTCATCGCTGTTCTACTTCTTTTTTTTTCAGTAGCCCGCTGTCTTCTCCGAATGTTCTCGTTTTCCTTCAGGGGTTAGCTGCAGTCGTCATAGCGATGGACTGCCGATCAGCAGGGTCAGCATCCTGCTGTATTCGGGGCTGCTAAACCTGCTAGCAAATTTCCGACCTGCGAAGCAGGAGCCCAGGTGTTGCGCTCAGGCTTAGCGTTTAGATTATGTTCCCTGGCCCCTCGGACTAGGGGCCACGTGCGCTGCACCATGTGTTTGGCTCCAGGGAAAAGCACTTACTCGCCCTGCTGCTGCTGCTGCAAGGTGAGGTGATGAGATGAGACCAATCGCGAAGCGAGCCCATGGATATAAATTCGGACCCCCGAGCCGCCTTCTCAGCCTTGCTGGGAACCCTGGGCCGTGGGTTCCTGGAAATTCGGCCAACATGCACCCGCGAAGCCCTGGTGATCGGGGCGGGGGCGACCTTGCGGGCTGGGCCTAAATCCGCCAGGCCGCGCAATTGCTGGCGGCCATAACATCCACAGGCTTTGCAAAACCATGCTTGGAGGTCGCTATGATATAACATAATGTGGGAAACGTGGACCACTCCCCCAGCGAGATACAACTTACGACCCAGAGGCCATGTGGAAAGCACACTCGACACATTGAGGAGGTCGAAGATTTCTGTGGATAGCCATTTCCTCTTACCCGTTTTTGTGGTAGAACTCCTGCACTGGGAGCATTTTGCCCGCGCGCCTGCACGACGTGCCGGGAACAGAAAAGAGCCATTGCCACAGGGGGCGGGGGTGGGCAACAGAAGCAACAGCAGGGCGCCGATGTTTTTTCCCCATCGGCCTTGCATAATCAGATTATTCCTCCGCCCGGGCATCCGGGCGGGCACCCGGGCGCCCGGGCATTTTGGTGGGTGCGACCTTATGAGTAGTTATAGGTTAGGTAAGTGGTTCTATTTGAGGAGAGGTTTGGATGAGTTAGGATTGGTTAGGATGGCCTATAAGTTTTTAGCAATGCCGATAGTGTAGTGCCCCATAGCCCCCCTATGTTTCACTGTAGGATCTATAGGAGCTTACAGTGCCCTATCATCAGCAACACTGGGAATCCCTAAACTTATGTATTTTCCTTATGTTTACTATTGTTCATTACTTTTCTTAATTTGTCGTTTTCTATTCTCGCTATTTTCATTTTCTTTTATTTTTTTTTAAAAAAAAATATTTTTCTTTATTTTTTACATTTCATTATTTCTCAAAATTCAGACATTGAAACAAGTCTGACCGACGCCAGAACGTTGTGCTCCAAGGGAGAAGAAGGAGAAGGAGGGCGGAGGTGGAGGTGTTCTTCTTGGTCGGCTTCTACCACCTGCAGCTCGACATCCTGATGCATGCCGCGCGAGCCGCCGCGGGGGGGATCCCGCTCTTCATCCGCTCGATGCCTCCTCTTCCCCCTCCATGATGTGCCTCGTACCTTCCTACAGCGGCCAGACCGCTTCGCATATTTTCTCGTTATTCCTCCTTTATTCCTGCGTGTATTCTACAGCGGCCAGACCGCTTTGCACTCCTCCTTTATTTCGCCATGTATTCAACAGCGGCCAGATCTTGCATTCCCCTTCTATTCCTCCATGTATGCTACAGCGGCCAGATCGCTTTGCATAGTATCAGTTTGTCTCCTTCCCTTCTCCTTCTTCCCTGACTTTCGCAGCGGCCAGGTCGCTTTGCATGTGGTTTCACGTTCCATATCACGCAATATCGCCCTTGCTCGTTGCAGCGGCTTGGCCGCTTCAGTTGTTGCGGCGGCCTGACCGCTGGCGCGCGTATATGCGCCCTTGTTTGCAACAGCGGTCTGACCGCTAAATCTTTACTATTTGGTTCACACAGCTTGTGCGTCGCTTTGGGCGTTACAGCGGCATGCCCGCTTGTTGCGTGCGCGCAGCATATGAAGATGAGGATGAGGAGGATGACGGGGAGGTGGAGGAGGAGGAGGAGCTGGCAGGAGGAGGAGGAGCAAGGCCAGGAACGGCCCCTCTTATCAGCGGCCTGACCGCTTCGCAGCCTCTCTCCATCCAAGCGTCGCGCCGCAGCATACGCACGCAGCCGCGAAGCGCGACGGCTCAAGAGCGGCTATAGTCGCCGCTGACGGTTGCGCCGCAGGATGGACGCCCCTGCGATTGCGCGGCGCATCTCCGCAGACGGCTTTCACCCTGCAGTCGATCCGCGACCCGCTGCAGGTTGCCGCGGTGTCGCGCGCGCAAGCGGGGCAGGTGGTTAAGGAGCTCAAGAAGGCGAGGTTGCCTCCAGAGGACATGCAGCCGATTCTGCAGGCGATCGCGGAGTCACGCTTCGCCGACGCCGACAAGGCAGCCCTCAACGCCTGCATCTCGCAGCTGGCTAGTGACGGCGATTCTGCCAGTTGCGTCGCTGGCCTTCAGGACTGGGAGTCGCTCCAGGAGTTCTTGCCCCAGGCAGTCTGGGATTCCCTGCCGACAGGGGATCCCAACCCCCTCCTCGACTTTCTGATCGACCTCAGCCTCCGCAGAGCTTCAGAGCCCACGAAGCAGACGATGGCTTGCCTGCTCATGCAAGCAGGGAGGGGTCTTGACGGCGCAATTCAGATTGACGTTGAGCAAAGGACGGACTCTGTGCTGGCCGTCGGCACGCTATTCGCGGAGAGGGTGGCCAAGCGTCAGCTGACGACCCCAAATCCTGTCATCATGAAGTTGCCGACGGTGCCTAGTATCCTGGCGAACGACTATCCCGCTGCGTACCAGCGGGCGCACAGTCTGCACCCGCCGAAGCGTTTCGATCTCGACCCCGTCGGCTGGAACATCCTCAAAAAAAGACTACCAAGATGCGCCATCGTTCATCTCGGCCCGCAAGCGTTGCGAGCTCCTCGTGGAGCATCCGCGGGGCGCAGCCAGCTGTCTCGAGGCAGAGTCCTGCAGGTTCTCCACAATGGCCTTCTTTGCAGCAGCAGCAGCAGCACCAGCGACTGCCGCCGAGCCAGGACGCGCCGCCTGCGATGGTCGCGCAGGTGGTAACGCCGATGATGCCGACGCTGCTTCCGATGCAGTCGCAGATCCAGCAGGTGCCCCATCAGGTGTTGCAGCAATCTCTCACAGGGCTGCCGAGCGGGATGGCGCAAAGCCCGAGCTTTTTTCAAGCGGCCAGCGCTGCAATACAGCATGCAGCGGCCCCTGCAGCGCTTGCTGCATCACCCCAGCCTGCCGCATCGCCAGGTGCGCTTGCAGCGCTGACGCCTCCCCAAGGGCCAAGTGCGCTTGCAGCAGCATCGCCAGCACCATGCGCAGCTGCAACAGGACTGTGCGCAGCAACAGCAGCAGTGCCGAGCGCATCAGCATCAGCATCCGCAGCAGCACCAGAAGCAGACGCACCAGCAGCAGCAGCAGCAGCAGCAGCAGCTGCAGCACCGTTCGCAGCCGGGCCAGCAGCACCAGCGGCGCCTGCCGTTAACGCCCTGACGGGCTCCGAGCCCAAGCTGACCGTAGCCGAAGCAGCAGCAAGCATCACAGAGGCTTACGGTTCGCAGAAGGCCGACCGCAAGAGGGCAAGGAAGGAAGATGGCGAACCCCCTGAGCTCAAGAAGGCTACAAAACCCGTTATGAAAAAAAAAGCCAGCAGCCGCTGGCTCCGTGAAGTTGCCGCGCTTGTACGACGAGTCAACGCGTTCTAATTTCCTCGTCCGCTTCATGGACCTTGCAGACGCGCAGGCTTCCATGAGCTCCCCGTGCACCACGAAGACGAAGCAGGCGACAACTAAGGAGGCATTTCCATCAGAGGGGGGGGCGGACTTCGCGGAGGAGGAGGAGGGGCAGCAGCAGCAGAGGAGGAGCAGCAGCATCAGCAGGAGAACGGGGAGTGTAGGGGAGAGTAGGGGGAGGATAGGTGCGAGTAGGGGACAGTAGGGGAGTGCAGGGGGGAGTCGGGGAGTAGGGGAGTGCATGCAGAGGGGCGCAGGGGGGCGCACGGGGAAGGAATGCGGGTCAGCCTGCAGGCCATCAAGACCTGCAAAGACGCGTGCAGCAAGGCCAACCT
This sequence comes from Prorocentrum cordatum, assembly GCA_963575745.1. NCBI lineage: Eukaryota > Dinophyceae > Prorocentrales > Prorocentraceae > Prorocentrum > Prorocentrum cordatum. The sequence goes on from CAUYUJ010022170.1 coordinate 1,330,761, forward strand.
GGACGTGCCCAGTGGCCACGAGTTTCTCTCGACGAAGTGATCGTGCCAGAGCTCAGACTTTCATCGCTGCGTTTGCGCGTCAGCAGTCCTGGCCGTGCACGAGCATCTGCGCGCGAGCTTGCATCATCTCAGCATGCCCGCGTTTGGTGCAGCGGCCTAACCGCTTTGCCTGATGCTTTCTATAGCGGCCAGTCTGCTTGCATGCGTTCGCCAATATTGCTACAGCGGCCTGGCCGCTTGGGGTTTGCCAGATTTGCTTGTTATAGCGGTCTGTCCGCTTTCATTATTTTCCGCTTTCCCCTCCTCCTCCTCCTCCTCCTCCTCCTCTTCCTCGTCCCCCTCCTCCTCCTCTTCCTCCTCCTCCTCCTCCAGCTTGCGCGGCCGCCTGCGCCGCGCCCCCCTGCGAGGCTCCGCTGAGCCCCCCCTGGGGCCCCCTGCAGCGAGCGCCATGGAGGCGCTCCTCGAAATGGGAACGCGGCGGTGCACTCCTTTCTTCTTGGAGAGGATATCTCCGCATTTGTTGTCTCTGCTTCTTTCTGCACCAACGCAGCGTCGACGTGCTTGCGCTAGTCGTCGATTGTTTTGAGTTGCATGCTCACCTCCCCCTGCATTGCCCCACTCCGAGCCCCTCCCGTGCCCCAGGAAGAAGCTCCTGCAGATGCTGGCCAAGCAGCAGCAGCGGCCGCACCAGCAGCAGCGGCAGCACGAAGCACCAGCAGCAGCAGCAGCGATGAAGCAGCAGCAGCGGCAGCACCATCAAGACCAGCGCCAGCACGAAAGAGCACTCCGTGGCCGTGGCAGACCTCCCCGAGCACGAAGGAGGCCGCGACTCGCCACAGAGATGCCAGGGCGCGAGTGCTCGATCGGCATCACGGCCTGGACAACCCTGGCAGCCGCCAGGTGAAGAGCCCTGAGCGCAAGTAGAAGAATATGGATCCTTCTTCAAAGCCCGGCGCCGAGCAGCTACCGAAGAAGCGCATGGAACCTACTTCAAAGTGTCGCGCGCCAAAGCCGCAGGGGACATCGGCTACCTCGCTGCCACCGCCGCTGCCACCGCCAGCTTCGCCACCGCCGCCTCCTGCGGCAGCTGCAGCAGGCCCTCCACCGCCGCCTCCTGCGGCAGCTGCAGCAGGCCCCCCCTCGGGGACAATGCCGCTTTGGCCGAAGGCGGCGTCGCAGTCCGAGGTTTCGCCGAAGCCCAAGCCTATCGCGGCGCCATCGGCAGCGGCTCCTGCAGCGGCAACTCCAGCGCCGCCTCCAGCGGCACTTCAGCCGCCTCCGAAGCAGCCGGCGCCACCTGCACAGCCGCCGCCTCAGGCTCTGCTGCAGCCTCCAGCGCCGCCTCCAGCGGCTCCTCCAGCGGCAACTCCAGCGCCGCCTCCGAAGCAGCCGACGCCACCTCCACAGCCGCCGCCGCAGGCTCTGCAGCCTGGCCCCCACGGCTGGAGATCGCCGAACGGGGAGCCGCGGAGGGCGGGCGTCAACGGTGGCAAGGCGCGGGGCGGCATCAGCGGTGGCCGCAATCGCGACTACTACCGCTTGCTGAGGCGCGCGCAGAATGAGGGCCGCGCGGCTGTTGCGGCGTTCAATGCGCAGAACCTGCGCCCGAAGGAGCTCGAGAGGGCGCGGCAGTTCTACCAGAACGCCTTGCACGTCGCCAGGGCGGTCTCGCCAACGCCGCCAGCAGCAAAGGCGGAAACCAGCAACACCGCGGCCAGCATCAGCAACCAGCTCGGCAAAACGCCTTCGCCCAAGCCTTTCCTTTGAGTAGCGGGCGCGACCGCTTAGCTTTGCAGCGAAAGCGACCGCTTAGCGGATGCGACCGCTCAGCTCAGCGTTGCAGTAGCGGACGCGACCGCTAGGGGGGCGAGGGGGAGAGGACGAGCAAGACGAGGAGGAGAGGACGAGCAAGGAAACGAGGAGGGGGAGGAGGAGGACGAGCAAGGAGACGAGGGCCACCATAAGGGTGCCGAGGAGAAGGGAGTGCGGGAGGAGGGATACGACAAGCGGTATGCCCATGCCCGACGCGCCTCGCATCGGGCGCACCCCCGCGCCCTCGCGGCGCTTCTTTGCCGAGCAGACGAGCTGCCTCGGCCCGCGCGGAGTTGCAAAATAGCGTGCTCTCCAGCATCTGCCCCGAGCTCCCGTGCAGCTGCCGTGCTTCCTCCTCTTCCCAACACCTCCTCTTCGTAGCGGCCAGACCGCTTTTCCTATTCCCCCTCGCCCGTCCACCTCCATCGTCCTTCATCCGATATAAGTAGCGGCCAGACCGCTTTGCCTCTCACCCTTCTCCTGCACCGCCTCCTCCACCATATCGCGGCCAGGCCGCTTTGCACCTCCCCCTTCTCCTGCACCACCTCCTCCACCCATGTAGCGGCCAGACCGGTTTGCCCCCCCGTCTGTCCACCTCCATCGCCCCTTCCACCGAAATAGCGGCCAGATCGCTTTGCGCCTCCTCCTTCTCCCGCAAACCCTGCCTTTGCCAAACAGCGGCAAGACCGCTTTGCGTCTTGCCATCGCCATGTAGCCTCGCATTGGTTGCGCCACATCCTTGCGTTTCGGATCGAGCGCTGAGCTGCGAGCTCCGCTGCCGCCTCCTCGCGAGGCACGCCGCTCCCCGCCTCCTCGATCGAGGCCCCGTTCGAGGCTCCGCCGGCGCGCGAGCGATGGCGAGCGATCGCATCGACGACGACAACACGTGCACGCAGTGGCGGTTCCATGAGTGCCCGTTCAGCCACAGTTGCCCGCAGGAGAAGTGGATCAAGCGCTCTCACAGGTGCCAGAGCTGGGACTCCGAGGCGGACGCGCGGGAGAGGCTGTTCATGCACCTGCGCTGGAGCGACAAGCACCAGAGCGATGTGGCTGACATGACGGACGAGGAGCTCAGGGACTTCGCGCAGGCGGTCGGGATCGATGAGCGCACCATCAGCAAGAACGACGACGAGTACAAGCGTTGGATGACATGGGAGGCGGAGAAGGGGGAGAGAACAAGAGGCTGGCTGCAGAAGCCATCGACCGCAAGCAGTACGGCGACAGGGCCCGCCGCGCCGACGACGACAGGGGCCGCCGCGACGACGACAGGGGCCGCGGCAACAAGAGGGCTCGTCGTGGCGGTGGCGGTCGTTCTGGCAGCGGCGTCGGCACGGAGCAGATCGCTGAGTTGGTGGCGTCCAGGCTCGCCGCTGGTGCAGCAACATCAGGGGCTTTAGCTGCAGCACCCTCAGCAGCAGCACCAGCGACGGCATCCAAGTCACCAGCCGTGTTGGCGCGCCTGCACCAGGGCAGCGGTGCCATCGTGGACAACGCCGCGAGGGTGACCATGAGCCCCGGCGAGCTCAAGGCGCCCCAGGACGACGTCAAGCGGTGCAGCAGGGCGTCGAGCCAGATGTTGCGCTTCCTGGATGGCGCCAGGGTTGCGTCCTCGAGCGAGCTGCAGACGTTCAACGACGCCGACGAGACCATCCAGCGGCTCATCGATGCGCACTCGTCGGGGTTGGTCTTCGGCGGTCGCGGCTGAGCGGCATCTGCAGTGGCTCGTTTTCTTCTCTTCTCATTGCCATCGAGAATCTCACCATCGCAACCTCGCCGTCGAGAACCTCACCATCGAGACTTTCATCCTTCTTCAGTTGCTGCGAGCCTGTTCGTATTAGAGCACTTCACGTCTTGCGTTGGAGACGCCCCTGTTTAGCCAGCGCCCAGCGGAGTTCCGCTCGAGACGGCAATGCTCGAGCTTTGCGCGGCTTTGCAGGAGACAGAGGCTGCGCGAGATCCCTTGCCATCGATTTCTGCTCCTTTTCTTCCTCCTCCCCCCCCTCCTCCCCCTCCTCTTCCTATAGCGGCCAGTCCGCTTGCATGCGTTTGCAATGTTGCTACAGCGGCCTGGCCGCTTGCATGGGTTTGCCAGATTTGCTTGTTATAGCGGTCTGTCCGCTTTCATTCCTTTCCGCTTTCACCTCCTCCTCCTCCTCCTCTTCCTCGTCCCCCTCCTCCTCCTGCTCCTCCCCTTCCTCCTCCCCCTCCTCTGCCCCCTCCCCCCCTTCCTCCTCGGCGCCCCTCTTGGGGCCCCGGCGCCCCCTTGGCGCCGGCGCTCCTGGGCCTCGGCGCCCCCGAACCCGAAGCTCCGAAGCTCCTCCCATTCCTCTTCCTCCTCCTCCTCCTCTTCCTCCCCCTTCTCCCCCCCTACCCCTCCTCCTCTACCCTCTTTCCCCTCCTCCTCCCCCTCCCCCTTCCCCCCCTCCTCCGTCTCCTCCTCCTACCTCTTGTCCTCTAATCTTTCCCCTCCTCCTACCCCCCCTCCTCCTACCCCCCCCCACCCCCCTCGTCCCCCCTCCCCCTCTTCCTCTTCCTCCTCCCCCCCCCTCCTCCTCTACCTCTTGCCGCTCCCCCCTCCCCCCTCCCCCCCCCCCCCCCCCCCAATCCCCTCCCCACCCACCCCCCACCCAACCGCCCACGCACGCACTGCCCCACCCCCCCGCTTCACCCTTCCCCCTCCCCCCCCCCCCCCCTTTTCCCCCCCCTTTCCCCCCCCCCCCCCCCCTCGTCCTCCCCCCCCCCATCCCCGCCCTTCCCATTGGCAGCAGGCTGGATGTTAGCTGGATGTTGTCTGGGTGTTGTTTTCATGTTTGTTATGTTGTTGTTTTGTTGTTTTTTTTTTCGCTGTATTGCAGGGCGGGCGCCAGGCAGCGCCAGATAACGCAAAAACAACATAGAGCCATGGAAGAAACGACGTTTATATATATATATATACATATATATATATTATTGTTTTTGTGTGTGCGGTGTTGTCTTCTCTTTTCCATATTTTTAGTATGTATTATTATTATGAAGCCACGGGGGGCTCAAGCGAGCACCGTGCCAGCAGGGCATCTCACATATCTCTGCCCTCCTACCCTGCCGCGAGCCATGGCATCCGCGGCATCCGCAGCAAAGGGCAGGCGCCCCACCGTGCTGTCGGAACCGGACATGGCGAAGTTGCGGAAGCTTCTTGCAGAAGGAGACAAAGAGGCCGCAACCCAGATGCTGGACGAAGCCAGCGCGCAGGAGAAGGGGGGGGACGAGGAGGAGGATGTGGAGAAGGACGAGGACGCTGAGCTTGAGCAGGGCCGGAGGAAGCTCGAAGACATGGGCCTCGAAGGAGCAGCCGCCTCAGACGGAGCAGCCGCCCCAGCTGACGCAGGGGCGCGCGGGCGGAAGCCCGCCGGATCCGGTGCGAAGAAGGCGACGGAGAAAGCGACGGAGGCGCTCGAAGCCATCAAGGGGCTGAAGCAGGAAGTTGCCTCAATGAAGTATGCCGCAGCCCTGACGGAGGAGAGAGAGATGAAGACGCTGATCACACTCATCCCGACCAAGCGTATCAAGGCTAAGGAGTTCTGGGAGCAAAGCAAGGACGTCGAGAAGGCCATCCTGTCGAACGGGCCCCTAAAGGACAAGGTCGTGCAGGCCTTCGCGAACCAGGCCAAGAACGAGAAGAAGATCTTCGTCCGGGTGAAGGCGGGCTACCAGAAGAAGGAAGTGGAACAGGCTCTACCGGAAGTGGTTGGACGCTTCAACTTGCGGGTCAACTTCACAGTCTTGGAGAACAAGGCAGCAGCAGGCAAGACGTGCAGCATCGCATTCTCGGCGGTGAAGGCAGCACTCGGCTTCGAGAAGCTCACCAATAAGGAGGTGGAGACCATCTGGCCCCGGGAGCCGCTCTCGCCGCAGTGGAGCCTGGCCACCAAGGACGACGGCATCGTTCTGGTGACCGGCAGCACCATCACGACCCCCACGGGCAGCAAGCACGAGGTCACGTTCAAGCACGTCATCGCCATCCAGGGCTACTCGATCGACGGCGCCGCCGTGGAGTCGCAGTTCCAGGATTTTCTGAGGCCGCATGCGGACGTAGTTCCTTTCCTAGTGGTCACAAGGGTGGCCCCGGAGGAGGCCGCTCTTGCAGCAGCGCCCAAGAGAGCCAGAATTGAGAAGTGACAGACACGGGACAGGCAGCCAGAGCACCGATCACACCGGACAGAGCCAGCTCATCCACTCTCGCCGCTTGCTTCCTCTCTTCCCCACGCCGCGCCTAGGCCTGGCGACGGGGGGCGCGACGGCGAGCAGCCGACGGAGGCCGAGAAGAGCAACAGAGGCCAAACCAAAAATCCAAAGAACGATCAGCTACATTTATCGCCTTCCTGCCCTGTGCCTGCCGCTGCCGTTGCCCTTGCCGGCCCCTCCCCCCCTCCTGCCCCTTCCCTGCCTTGCCCCCCTCTCCCCTCTCGCCCCCTTCCCTCCCCGCCGGCGCCAGGAGCTGCCGACCGACGGGCGCGAGCAGCGCCAGTCCCGGAACCCCGTTCCGTCCTCTCCTCTCGCACCGCCCCCGCTACCGCCCTGGCAGAGCCGAGCGGCAGCGGCGGGCAAGCCAGCGAATCCCGCCTCGGTCCCTTGGCAGAGTCAGGGCCGGGGGGGTCCCAGGACTACCTCGCCCAGAGGGCGGGGGGCCGGGCGCGGGCTATCCCGCTGGAGCGTCCAGAGTCTAATGCTGGATGTTCTACCCTTGCTGGATCATCATCAGCCGTCAGTGGCGTGGCGGGTCAGCCGCGGCCAGAGCACCGAACTTCACCTACCTGTCCGTTCTCCTCCTCCCTCCTCCCTCCCTCTCCCCCTCCCCTCCCTCCTCCTCTTCCCCCCTTCCCTTCCCCCGCCCTCCCCCGTTCCCCTCGCCCCTCTCCTCCGGACATGCGCATTGGACACGGCCTGCGGAGACCGAGTACCGCCCCCAGGGAAGCGGGCTGTCGGAGGCTTCGAAATACCGCTCGAGGATTGCGAAAGGCCACGTCTGTCGCAGCGCGACGGGCGAGGCGCAGCGTGAAACGGAACGAGGCCAGACGACGAAAACGTCATGGGGGAGGCCCGCTTCCCCAGGCCCTTCGGGCTCAGGAGCCCAAGGGCACACGTACCCCTAGTTTCAAAATTCCATACCTACACGAATTACACATAGCTACCTTGAATGTGCAAGGCACCAAGGACCCAATTAAACGCCCAGAAATCGAACGATGGATGCAACAAAATAACATCGACGTGCTGTGCGCGCAGGAAACACACGTCCCCGACAACCACCACGAGAAGCGACAAAAGTACCGTTGGTTCTTCAGCGGCGAAACGCGCGTTCAGCCCGATGGTCGCTTCTCCGCTGGCGTAGCCATCGTCGTATCAAACGAATTGGCGAATTATATTATGGATGTACAGCCAGTCAACGATCGACTGATGTACCTAGTGCTAAATCACGTTGCTCCAGTCACTGTGATGTGCTGCTACAGCCCCACAGCGGCCGCGCCAACAGGCATCAAACAAACATTCTATACAAGCGTGGAGCAACTGCACAAGCAGCGCTGCAAACGCGGCCCTGTATATCAACTTGGAGATTTCAACGCGCGAGTACAAGCGAAACTCACACCGGACGAAAACGTCATTGGCCCTTGCACTTTTGACCCTGGCACGGCGTGTTTAGAACAGCAGTCGGAAGAAGTGCACGAGAACCGGCAGCTATTCATCTCCCACTGCATCGCCACGCGCAGTTTGGCCATGAACACATTTTTCTCCAAGCCACCGGAAAAACTCGCCACCTACAGGGCGCCAGGGGCACAACGGGGCCCGCCTTTCAGGAGGGGGCCGCACGAAATGCTGGATTATGTTCTGGCGCAGCAACGCTGGAAGAACAGCGTTCGTAACGTTGAAAGCCACACATCTGCGAACCTCTCTTCCGACCACTACCCAGTGGTTGCGACTCTTGAGATAAGATTGAAACAAATTCACAAGCCTACGGGCCACGAGAGGCGCAAATATCTCCCATGCTCTGACGAACAAAAACAAGCATTCAATGAGCACATGAGGGAGCACTGGCCACAGGAAGCCACGCCCGCAAATCTCGCCGACGTCATGCGGCAGGCGGCGGAGGGCAGAATACCGGAGCTACCGCCGAAACGTAAACCGCAAGAGGTCTCTGCAACAGTGGAGTCCCTCCTCCAAAGACGCCAACATGTCATCGAGCACAATAACGACCCGGACGCCATCAAATCACTTACTGCCCAAATAAAAAAACAACGCCGGCAAGACAAAAAACAGGCTATGTTAGACTCCGTGCAGCAGAACATGGACGTTCGAGACCGGTGGATGGGCCTCAAACGCTTGCGAGCCGAGTACACGCCACAACCATGCGCGTACAAAAAAGCAGACGGCGCACCCGTCCCCCTGCACGAACGAGCGGAAGAAGCAGCTAAACATCTTGCAACCAAGCAGTGGGGGGCACCAGCGGGGCATGCTGCCGCGCAGATGCCGTGGGGGGATCCAGTAGTGGATCACCCCCTGGCGTGGGACTTATCCCCGCTGTCGTTGACGGAATTGCGGGCAATTTTAAAGAAATTCAAACGGCGGAAAGCACCGGGCCCAGACGAAGTACCGATGGAGTTTTTCAAGGAAATGGATGACGACACGCTCGCTCTAGTAGTGGGCACCCTCAACGATTGGTGGACCCAACGGCACATTCCGGAAGAATCTTTAAAGGCGAGGGTAGTTTTCTTATACAAGAAAGGCGATTCGAGCAATCTGAACAACTACCGCCCAATATCGCTTCTGAACAGCATTTACAAAATCTTCGCAGCCTTCATCCAAAGACGTCTCTCTTACACACTTGATCCTCACCTCCAGAAAACACAATACGGATTCCGACAGCGGAAGAGCGCGGCGCAGGCCATCCACCTTGTGCGGAGAGCCATGGAATACGGAGAGCGAACCGGGAACAACCTTTTACTCTTGCTACTCGATTGGGAAAAGGCGTTCGACAAAGTGAAGCACGGGGCGCTTTTCCAGTCTCTCGAGCGCATGCAGGTTCACCCACGGATCCTCGATACGATCCGCTCTCTGTACGCCAGACCAACCTTCTTTGTTGAAATCGAGGGCTCTTCGTCACAAATGCACGAACAAGCCACAGGCATACGCCAGGGCTGCCCGTTGTCACCGTATCTGTTTCTAGTAGTTATGACATGCCTCTTCCATGACGTCCATACTCACCACGCCCTGGACCAAGACCTGCAGGCAGGGAGGGTGCCAGGGCAAACAGAGGACGAGATTTTGTACGCAGACGACACAATTTGTGCTTCCACCAGCAAAACCGCCTTGGAAAAACTGTTGCACGCAATCGAGGCAGAAAGCGAAAAATACGGCTTGAAACTTAATGAAACCAAATGCGAAATCATTCAATTTGGGCAACACGTGACCCTCAAATTCCGCCATGGAACAGTTGTGCCACACATGCACAAAGTAAAGTATCTGGGATGTCTAGTCAACGACAGAGGAGACCCGCAGATGGAGCTGCGACATCGCATTTCGGTGTGCATGGGGGTCTGGAAAAAGCTTGGCTTGTTTTTCAAAAGCTCAGACTGCTCCGTCCGATTGAAATTACAAGTATTCAATGCCGTTCTACGCTCGAAGCTCATATATGGCCTGGAGTCGGCACAGCTCACGGAGAGCTCACGGCAACGCCTGGACACATTCCAGTTGAAGGGTCTCAGACAAATTTTAAAGATTACAACGACATATGTTGACAGACAACACAGCAACACATATGTATACACGCGCGCTAACGAGCAGTTGCAGGCCCAGCGGCCTGAAGACCGCATTGAAAGGCTCAGTGAATACTACGCGCGCATGCGGCGGAAATTCTTCGCAACCATACTTGCCAGCAGGGACGACGATCCTGTGAAAACTATGTTGCTCAACCCATCAACACTAAAGCAGCACGAAGTGGGGACGCTCCGCGTGGGACGGCCCAAGATGAGTTGGTATAAGGTGACGCTCTCTGAATATTGGCAGGAAATTGGCAAATCCTATGACGTCCGCGTTGCCGGGTTACCGCTCAATCTCGAGGACGAGCGGCATGTGGCGCTGTTGAAGCAGGCTGCAAGTGCTGGCTTTCACTGAGCTGTCTGTCCCTACACATTCGACATTCTAGCTACACTACAGTACGGCACACACATGTCACATAGGTAAGTAGGTAGGCATGTACCTCTCCTCGTCCTCCTCCTCCTTCAGGGGTTCGCCTGCAGGAGCGGATTGCGCAGGGCGGCAAGGACCGCGCAGGCGCCCGGCCGGAGCGCAGTCGGAGGCATGAGGTCTATGCCACGGGTAATTATTATTATGATTATTAGTATGTTTTCTCTGGCTACTGTTCCCCCCCCCCTTCCCCCGCGCCCTCCGTCACCTCCCTCATCCGTGTCCTCCTCCCTCCTCAGCGGGCCAGCCGCTTTGCGTTCGCTTCCCTCCTGCCTCCCCATTCTGCTTCTCAGCGGCCCAACCGCTTTGCATGGGAGGAGGAAGAGGGGGATGAGGAGGGGGAGGGGGAGGAGGAGGAGGAGGAGGAGGAGGAGGAGGAGGAGGAGGAGGAGGAGGGGGAGGAGGAGGAGGAGGAGGAGGGGGAGGAGGAGGAGGAGGACAGGACAACGATTTCGTCGCAGCCGTTTTTGGCTTCAAGTTTTTTGAATTCGCCCAGCCGAATTCGAGAATTCGTTAAATGGCTGCCTGGGATGCTCGCTGCGCCACGCGCGGCGCCCTCGGCCCCGCAGCCAACGTGGGCGCGTGGCACTTCGCGCAGGGCGGCTCCTGGTGGCATCGCTGCTGCCTGCAGTGCGTTCGGAATTGCCGAGCGAGCTTCGGTGATGAGCATCGTTTAACCGAACCCTATCCCCATGTCGGTGGCCTTTTCTCCACTAGGGGATTTACCCCCCGACATGGGGATATAGGCGGAATACCTTGGGTTTCGGGGGGCATATCCCCATGTCGGGGGCGGCGGGAGGGGGCGGGCTGGTGGGGGGCTACATGGGGTTGTTAGGTTAACCGATACTGAGGTGAGGCGCTACTCACCGTCGACGCGGACGCGGCCACGAAGCTCGTCGACGAGCGCCCGGCGATCGCGGCTCAGGCGCGCGCTGCCCAGGACGGCGAGAGGGACAGGCACGCCAACCAGCGGCGACGGCTTCGCTGAGTGAATCCGCGCGCCGCGCGTTTCGAATCGGGAGCTGCGCTCCCCGCCTGCGCCCGCAGAGAAAAAGCGCCGCGGAGGGCGACGCCTCCCGTCGAGGAGGCGCCGCGCGCAGTTCCTCCTCCTCCTCCTCCCCTTCCGCGTTCTCCTCAGCGGTGCGACCGCTTTGCTTTGCGCGGCCCCTGGGGGGGAGGGGGGGGGGGGGTGGGGCGGCCGAAAACCAACGATTCAGTGATTTTTTTTTTTTTTTGGGGGGGGGGCCCTTCCTCCACCCTTTCCCCCTCCGTGTCACCTCTCCTCCTCTCTCAACACCTCCACTCGGTTCTCCCTCTCGCCCCCCCCCCTCCTCCTTCTTTCCTCCTCACTCCTCAGTCGGGCCCCAGCCGCTTGCCCTGCAGTTTTCGCATGTATTTCCTCTGTTTCCCCCTTTCCCATCCCCTCCTTCTCCTTCTTCCTTTCCTTTTTTCCCTTTCCTCCTTGTTCCTCCTTTTTTTTTCCTTTCCTCCCCCTCGCTCCTCCCTTCTCACTCTCGTCCTCCCCCGCCCCCCCCCTCCTCAGCGGTCTGCCCGCTGTGCTCTGCAAATTCAGCGGCGCGGTCGCTTCCCGCGTTCGCGCTTCCCGTTCGCAGCCACTTGGAGGGCTTCCCGAGGCGACTGCCTTCGTCGGGAGTTCTCCCGCGCACGCCATGGCGTCCAAGCGCGTGATGAAGAAGCGGCGTCCAGGAAAGGTTGCCTCGCTGCCCTGCGACGATGGCGGCGATCATGCCGCTTCTTTTCTCATGCCCTCATATCATCTCTCCATCCAGGCGCAGCGGCGTGACCGCTTGGCACCCGGCCCCCCTTCCCCGCACCTCTTCAGGCGATGCTACTGATGCAGCAGACGCAGTACAGGTCATCGCCAACGCGATGATGGCGACCTTGCCCAGCTTCTCCGACGACAGCCCTGCTCCCGCGGCACCAGTGGCAGCTCAGAACGTGCTGCAGTCGCTCTTCCAGCGCCAGACCGCGGCAGGCAGCCAGGAGGCGCCAACCGAAGAGGCGGGGGGCGCTGGCGCAGGCAGCCTTCAGCCAGCAGCAGGCGAGCCTGTCGGCGAACCCGCCGGCGAGCCCGTCGCCCGCGCCCCCGAGGTCGCGCCGGCAGAATCCCCGAGCGACGCCCGCCCGCCCTGTCCGCCCCAGCCCGAGGCAACCAAGGAGGCGACAAAGCCTGACAAAGAGGCAACAAGGGACCCCCTGCCTGACAAAGAGGCAACAAAGGAGGAGGCTGAAGAGGAGGCGGGCGAGGAGGCTGAAGAGGAGGACGTGCCAGCGGAGCAGCTGTCGGACGACGACGAGAGGGGGGGGGAGGTTGAGGCCCTGCTCTCGCAGGGCGACCCGAAATGCTCCATGTGCAAGAAGGGAACGAATCCGCTTGCACAGGGTTGTAAGATCACCCGTGGCGGCACGGTCATCACGTGCGCCACGTGCAGGGTACGCGACCAAACACTTCGAAGGATTTTCGGCGGGTGGCCGATTGCGGAGTTCGACGAGCTCACCGCGGAGGGGCAGGATCGCTTCTACCAGAATTGCGGGTCAGCCGCTGCTGCTTGCCGCGACGCGATGAAAGGGGATGCTGATGAATGTGCGCATGAAGCGCATCGCGGGGGCACACACTGGGCAATTCCTGCCCTTGTCTGTGCGCGAGAAGCTGGGATACAACACGAAATATACTGAGGAGAAAACGCAGGCTGCTGACATCGAGGATCATCCAGTTCTCGGGAAGACGCACCGAGTTCAGATCCACGAGATCTCGGAGGCCAGGATAAGAAAGTTGGCCGCAATCGCAAGCGCAGAGCGTCAGCCTTCCTGGAGGCTGCCGAGGAAGCTGAAAAGCCGCAGAGCGCAACAGCGGCAGGAGCAGCAGCAGCGCTCGAGGAGGCCCCAGCGGAGCTGCCGAAGCAGAAAGGCTCAAAGAAGCGCCAGCGCAGCAGCAGCAGCAGCGACAGCAGCAGCAGCTCCAGCTCCTCGAGCTCCGACAAGGAAAAGAAAAATAAGTAGGGCGAGAAGGGCAAGAAGGGAAAGAAGGACAAGAAAAGCAAGAAGGACAAGAATAACAAGAAGGACAAGAACGATGACGAGGAAGAGCTTTCAGGGTCTGACGCGGGCCTCAGCCCAAAGGAGCTTGCGGCCAAGCGCAAGGCGGAGCTCGCAGCAGAGAAGTAGGCGGCCCGCGAAGCCGAGAATATTCAGAAAGCCATGGGCAGGCAAAGAGCAGGCAGCCCGCAAAAGGGAGGACCGGAAGAAGCGCACCAAGGGCTTGCATGTCGTTAACAGGGTGCTGTTGGCGGTGAAGCCTTTGCTGAAGAAGACGGGGGATCTTCTGCGCGATGAGCGCGCGAAGAAGGCTCGACGGAGTCAGATCGGATCTGACGATGGGGAGGAGGAGGGAGATGAGGAGGAGGAGGCGGACTAGGAGGAGGAGGCAGAGGAGGAGGAGAAGGAAGAGGTGGAGGAGGAGGAGGAGGGGGAGGAGGAGGGGGGAGTCGCCCCCTCTCATTTCAGGCGCCGACGACGTACACTGAGGAGGCCACCAACAAACATAAGTGTCTGAATGATGTTGTGGAGCATTGCAACAAGTGCCTGGAGGGCGAGGATGTCGTCCCAGACGTCAAGGAGGAGGAGGTTAAGACGGCTGTCACCTACATGACAGCGTGGACGAATCATATCAAGGCTGCTTTCGAGACGCAGTCGTGGGCCAAGAAGAAGTGATCCGCTGGGGCTCTGGCCAGATCACTTCGGGGTGAGTCTCCATCGACGGGTTGGTTGCCGATGGCATGACCGTGGCGGCAGCTACCTGGACTTCTGAGCGTGCTTGCAGGGGCACACAGCGGACGTAGCCGCTCTCGCGTGGGATATATAAGGAGCTCGTTGCTCCTCTTGTTAGCGTCGTATACATCGGAAGCTGCTGCGTTGCTCCTCTCAGCAGTCCGCGCCGATGCAGTTCCCATAGCAAACGCGCTTCCCTCCTCCTCCCCCCCCCCCCCCCCCTCTTCCTTCCCCCCTCCCCCCCGCCCCCTCCTGCGCGAGTTAACCGCTTATCCCCCCTCCCCAGCCGCGGAATGCATCGTGATGTTGTCGCACGCAGCAGCGGCATTGCCGCTTTGCTAATGGCGACGGTTTCACTTGCAGCGGCATTGCCGCTTTACTTGTAGTTGCATTGCAGCGGCATTGCCGCTTTGCTATAGTGATGTCCTTCTCAACTTGCAGCGGCATTGCCGCTTCGCTTGTATGTGCATCAGCGCAGCGGTCTGACCGCTTCGTTGCGCCTGCACGCTCGTGCCAATGCCTCCGCTCAGCGCCGCCTCAACCGTGGCGCTGGCTCAGACCAGCTTTCGCCCGAGCCAGCTCTGGCTCGAGCCAGCCTTTGCTCGAGCCAGCCTCATCTCCGACGAAACGTCCAATCCCCGATGCGGGCGAGGACGTCTCCAAGAGGTCGCGCGTATTGGCTCCGCTGGTTGCCTCGTTTAAAGCGCCGAACACGGCAGCGATCGGCATTGCGCGCTTGAAGGAGCAGCCAGAGATCATTGACGACATGGCGAAGTGGGGGATCAGAAAGGCTCACGAGGAATTCGCGTCAGCATTTCTGGATGCGCCAATGCAGCTGAACTTGGCAAGCGGCGCGGCCTTCGACATGCCCGTCGTCAATTTCGCCAGCCTCCTTCAACACTGCGCTTCCGAATCTGCGAGCTTCAGAAATTTGCCGCCCACAACTTTAAGAAAATTCCCGTGCCCCCCGGCGGCGCCGCGGGACTTCATCTTGCACTTCGATGAGTTCGTGCCAGGCAATGTCTTGCGGCAAGATAACAAACGCAAGACGCTCTCGTTTTACGGGAGCTTTCGCTCCTTCGGCCCTGACGCGGTGTCGAGCGAGGACGCTTGGTTGCCTCTCGCTTTTGTTTGCCACACAGTGGTCGATGAGGTTGCTGGCAAGATGTCTGGAGTCGTTCGCCAACTGTTGCAACGACTTTTCATTGGCCCAGACAGCGCGTCGCAGAGGGGCATCCTCATTGATGGCACTGGGCCTGGCGGCGCCCCTGCGCTCATCTTCTTTAAGCTGTCGAACCTGCTTTACGACGAAGATGGCGCTAACAATGCCTTGCGCTTGAAGGGCGCCGTTGGCGTAATTCCTTGCGCTCTGCGCAAGAATGCGCACGGCATCTACGACCACTCGGGGCCCCTGCTGCCGGCGCGTGACAGGGCGAGCACGCCGGTGCACATCTCGTGCTCTGATCCCAACCTGTTCGACGCGCGCGCCGCGGCTGGACCCTGTTCTTCTCCGCGACCTCCGAACAGCGTCTGCAGACCACGCTGCTGAGGCCCAAGGGCCGTTCGAGGAGGATTGGCAGATATTGCATCGCGTTAATGACGTTGCCCAGAATGGTTTGCTATTGGCGCTGAGCTTCGCCAGCCCGGGCGCTGTCAATGCCACGTACGACACATGCACACTGCATGAACTCATAAAGTGAGGATCGCTCATGGAAGCACAAAGACATACTAGTACTATATGTCCTCCTTGGAGGCGCGCGTCCGACCCGAACATATAGTATACCCATCTTGTAGTAAATCGTTTCCCGAGCGGTGTGGCCAGAAAGCGCCCCCCACGACGCATATACTATAAGATTTCTCGGTGCGCGCGTCGCCTCCGGGGGGGCGAAGCACATATAGTATTATAAGTATGTTAGGGTGATACCGACTCAGATTGAACTGAGTGAGTTTCTGTGCCGCCTCGCTGCCGTCGGCCTGACGTTGGAGCGCTTCAGGGACATCGCCAGCGCGCAGTGGCAGACTTGCAGCTTTTCAGCGACCAGCGGCATGCTGGACGCCAACGGGCTTTTCGGCGACCAGCGGCAAAATCACTTGCAGACCAGCAAGAAATACAGCGCCACGGCGAGCGAGATCATCGCGGCCGTATCGCTCATTCGGTACGCTCTCGATGTACTTACCGCTGGGTCCGCTCAGTTCAAGCTGGACTTTGCAAAGGAGCTGGCTTCCTTTGCCGCGCTGGCCAAAACAATTTTTCTGTATTTGCTGGCCGAGAGGGGCGCGGCTGTGGCAGATGCTTGGGCCGTGGCGCTCCGCGACCACGCCGTGGCTTTCGAGTCTGCGTACGGTGGTTGCGGCATGTGCATCCCTAAGTTTCATTTCTGCTGGCACCTGCCGCGACAGGTTCTCAGGGATGGGTTCGCACTTGATACGCTTGTGACGGAGAGGTAGCATAAAAAATCACGGCGGGTCGCTGAATTCATCGACAACACGCGGTGCGTCGAGAAATCATTACTGACCCGAGCTATTGCCCTTCAGTGCCACGATGCGCAACATAATGTTTCATTTGGGAATGCCTTGGTGTGCGGCACCAAGTACAACGACGTCATGCACGTTTCGACTGCCGTTCTCGCGGGTGGCTCTCGCATATCAGCTGGAGATATTCTGCGTATTGGTGAGAAGCGCTATTTTATCATCGGCGGTGCCGAGGAAGGCGGCGACGTGGCGTTGATTGTTCAGGAGTTGCATTTTATTTGCCAGGTGTTGCCCAGCGCCTCACGGTGGCGAAGGAGCGACGCCCCGAAGTTGGCGCAGTGCGACTCCTTCATGGCGCAGCCTCTCTGGACATAAGAGGCTTCTGGAACGCTGTTATTGGTGGATATGGCATAAGTACCCGCAGGCGCCGAAGTGCCTGCAAGCGTCGAGCGCTGGCGCGACTGCACTTGCCAGAGCACTTCCTGAGATTTAGCGGCGCGACCGCTTCGCGAGGCTACCCAAGGGAAGACAAGGGGGCAAGGAGGAGGAGGAGGAAAGACAATCGGAGCGGCGCCGACCGCTTTGCCACTTTGCAAGGCTATCAGAGGTTGTAGGCGTGGGAAGAAATGAGGGAGAGGGCGGAGGAGGGTGAGGCAGGAAGCAAGGATTTCGGGGAGGAGGTGGTAGTAGGAGGAAGGATAAGAGGAGGAAGAGGAAGAGGAGGAGGGATGACGAGGAGGTGAGGAAGGGCGCGGGACCGAGGCGGAGGACCATGCAGGAAGAGCGTTGCGGCCGCTTGGCCCCCTCATATCCCCTATCCTTCGCGCGCGATAGGGGGGATGTGGGGGGCCGAGAGGCCAGCCAGACGAGGAGGTAGAGGATCAGGAGGATGAGTAAGAGCAGGAGGTAGGCTGAGGAGGCAGGCGAATGAGGACAAGGGGGAGAGGACGTAGGAAGGCCTGTCCCGAGTGACGATGAGTGAATGAGTGGGTAGGAGGAAGAGGAACAGCGGCGCGTCCGCTTTGCCCCTTAAATTCTGATTCTGGGAATGACCGTTTTGCAGGTTATCCAAAAGGAGGACGAAAAGGAAGAGGAGGAGGAGGAAAAAAGGAGGAGGAGGAGGAGCGGTGCGACCGCTTTGCCTTTTCAGCTTCTTGGTCCCCTTCAGTTTTGCCGCTGCCATTGTCATCTCAGGGGCTACATGGACGCCTTGCGCGGGCCCAGAGCGCGACAAGAGGTTGTCATCCAGGGATTCGAACGCATTTGCCCTCCCTCCTCCTTCTCCTTAACCTCCCCTCCCCCGTTGGAGCGCAACGTTCTGGGCGTGATTAAAAAAGGGAAGTTCTGAAGCGGCCAAACCGCTGCACTGTGCAACTTGCAATGTAAAAGCGGTCTGCCGCTGCGGAAAGTCAGGAGAAAAAGGAAGAGAAGCAAGCTGGTTTGTGATTGTTCTAAGAATTTGCATATTTTCTCATTTTCACTATTATTTGTTTCACTAGTTTTCACTATGTTTCGCTATTTTTACTATTTTCACTATATAACACTATTGCTTTCACTATTTTTCACTATAGTTTACTATTTTTCTTATTTTTAAATGCATGCTGATAGGATCCTATAGTGCACAATAGATATATTTAGTGTTTTATAGTATCCGCACCCATCTAAGCAGGAGAGGCCCACGAGGGGCCCAAGAGGCCCTCCAGTCGGCCGCAAGAGCGCTCAAAAGCGGCCCAAGAGCGCCCCAAGAGGGCCACAAGAAACGATTTTGATGTCCCCAGGGGCAGGAGCTAACAGCGGAGACCCCCCCTCCTTTGATCGATAGCCTCCAAGATGGCATCAAAAGACCCTCCAGGGCCGAGAGAGCCCCAAGACGGCCCCAAGAGGGGCCCAAGATGGCCCCAAGAGGGCCCTGCCAGGAATCGGATGCTGCGCCGCTGCCTCCTGAGCTCAGAGATGCTGTCAGGCTGCTTTTCGCTGAGGTCTTGGCAGACAGTAAATGTTGACTCCTGTGGTCATGCCAGCCTCGGACTCGAAGGAGTTGGTAATCAAGAGAGCATGCGCAAGCTCGGACGTGACCTGTTGTTTCTTTTGCACTGGCCCGATGCAATACGGCAGGGTCATGTTGTGACGACCCCGGCGTTGGTTTTTGACACCGCGTGGATTGTTCAACGATAACAATCGGTGGCTTTTCGATCGCCAGATCCTTCCATATTGGCCGAATATGAGCCACTGGCGGCGTTCAACGCCCGCGGCGGGGTCGTCGCCGCGTCGACACAACGCGAACCTGCTGTACGATCGCCCCTTCAATCCGCTTGCCTGCCCGATCCCCCAACACTCCAAATCCCGCCACCCCCCGCGCATCCCGTGGACGTCAGCGTCAGCAGCGTGCCGCTGATGAACTTCGTCTCCTCACAGATGCACGCGGGAAGGGCTCGAGCAAGGGGAGGTTAGCTGAGGGCCGGCGAGAGGAACACAGACCAGAACCTGATACAGTGGACACATACGATGAGAAATCCTGCTACAAGAAATCTGTAGGGGCACGTTCGTCGTCGAGCTTTGAGCTCCCTCGGGTGCCCCAGGGCATCGGGGGCCCTGCAGGGCCATCGTAGAGCAAGAAACTTCCATGGAGCACCTTCTGACAGGCCAGTTTCTCCCTCGACATGCCCACTGCATGGGAGGCGGGAGGGCGGGGCGATACGAGGAGAGGACAGGCCCAGAGAAACATGAATGAGACAGCTGAGAGATCGAGCACTAGAGCGCAAGAGGGGAGAGGACAGAGAGGAGGACGCAGACCCCGAACGGTGTAGCGACAAAGGGTTGGATATGATCGGTAAGCTGGTATGGGCTAGGCCAGGGCAGGGCTCATTTGAGGTGGAAGATGGCAAGGTGGGGCGGAGCAGGCCAGAGCAAGGTAGGGTAGCGTCGGGATGTGCAGGACTGTGCAGAGGAAGGGCAAGCAAGGACAGCACGTGATGGCAAGGTAGGTTAGGGTCATGATCAGGCTCAAGGCCAGCGCTAGTGACGGGGTCAAGGTCAGGATCGTCGTCCCAGCCAGGTCCAAGGCTGGGGCTAGGTTTCGAGTCCGATTCAGGGGCGCCTTCCCCCAACTTTCATCCTCAAAGAGGGGGCAGGGGGGCAAGGTGTACGTAATGAAATTGGGGTGGGAAAAAGAAAAGCGGGCCTGGAACCTGGCACAGGCCCTTCGAAACGCTTCAGTGGGCGGAGACGCAGACAGCGCAGGCCTGAGGCTCGACTAGCTGGGCGGATGGCCATCCGACCATGACTGGCCCAGAGGGCCACGAAAGCCAACGACAGCGGTGCGCGCGGAGGCGGCAGAAGCCACTCACGCGCACACCAGCACAGCCCAGCACGATCCTTAAATCGCAACTTGTCGAAAGTCTGGGCGCTGGGGCGACCCGTGCTGATCCCTCACCTCGCCTGGAGCGTTCCAAACGGGGCTGAGGCCAAAGGGGGGTTGGTACGGCCCCCTCCGTAGAACCCTATCTTCCAAGGCTGGAGAAGGGGATCAGACTCTGGGGACGGTCCAACCCTTCGATGCTCGTTCTTGGGACCTTCCTGGAGGCACTCGCTTCACTCATGCGACGATGCTGCGTCGAACGTCCGTTGACTTGAACCAAAACCGAGTCGAACCTGAGTCGAACTAGAGTACGACTAGAATCGAACTAGGGTCGAACAGACCCGCTAGCCAGAAGGCTCCCCCCAAACAAACGTCTGACAGCAACTTCTGCCTGAAGCCCCTTTGGAAGCCTCCGGCTCGCCGCCCTGGCTGAACAATGTGCAAAGCAAGCCCCTGGGCCCATCCAGAATTCCGACCACGCCGTAGCGACGAAAATATCTCCAGAAACACCCGGAAACCTCCGACACACGACGACGACGACGACGACGACGACGACGACGACGACGACGACGACGACGACGCGGAGAGTCTCTCTGGGTCCCCGAGGTCCCCAGACGCTTCCAGAGGCCTCGGGAAGCCTCCCGATGGCCAAAACGGCCCCGAAAAACCTCCACCTGGCTCTATCATCGCCGTCGTCGCCGCCGCCGCCGCCGTCGCCGTTTTGCTTTCGGGGGCCCGGCCGTGGCGCTCTCCTGGGTCACGTCGGCGCACGGCCTGATGCGGTTCCACTCCTCCCGACAGAGGCACCGCCGGCCACGGCCTCCCGGCAGGCGCGGCGCTCGCGGCTTCTGGGCCACCCAACTCCGCGCGGCAAGCTCCGCGATGCGCGACGCGCGGTTACCTTCGCGCCTTCGCTCCTCGCACCGCCCTCTTGCAGAAGGGCCACCGCGCTGGCCCAGACCGCGACGCCCGCAGCGCGATCATCTTCGCGCCCCGGCAGCCGATCGGGCTGTTTCGGGGCACCCGTGGTCTCCTCCCCCGGTCGAGGAGGGCGCCAGCGACACCCAAACAAAGAGCATGATAGAAGCGGGTCCTGAGGGAAACGGGTCCTGGACATCTGTTCGCAGCTTACGGGACTCTGCGGCCATCCACGACCCGAGGATGACGGGGACTCTCCAGTATCCCCCTCCTTAAATGCGACTGCGTGAACCTCCAGCGGCCCGAAAAAGTCGAGTTGGCTGGCGTTTCGCCACTTTCGGCCTCCAGGGGCCCCCCCGATCTGTCTTGTCCAGTCGGAAAGCGTAATTAATGTCGTGCCCGGGCCCTGGGATGGATTACGCAGCCCGGATTATCTGGCGCCCGGGTGGCCGAAGACCGGACCGGAAAACCGGACCGGATGAGTCGGGCCAGGCCTGAGGAGTTGGGAGAGGAGGAGGAGGAGGACGACGGCGAGGAGGAGGGCATATGTATGCAAACCCAAGACTCATCAAAATGTTGAAATACACCCTCCCTCCAAGACTCCTCGTCATAGGCCCCTGAAATGGGTCATTTTCACTGAAGGAATTGCCTCGTGGGGGGACAACCCTGTGAACATTTTGAAGAGTGCCAGAACATCAGGACTTTAACGCCACGAGTTAACTTGACTGTTACGTATTGGCGATACTGGATCGTGCCAGAGCACCATTCTTGGGACTTCAACACAGCGAGTCAACAGAAGGGTTGCGCCCTGAGAACCCTGAGTCGTTCGAAAACACCATTTCTGACAAGTCAACAATGAAAATCAATGAACGATATAACACATTCACTTTGTTGAAACGAATGCGCGCGGCGCTACGGCGAGAGCCACACCTTGAAAACCACCCGCCCTCAATACGTGAAACGTTTGCCAATGTGCAAAACGAATGTGCACGGCGCTCGGGCGAGAACCATATTTTGAAAATGGCCAGAACTCGATCCGTGAAGCTCTTACAATGTTGATTGCGCGCGGCCAAAGCAATAATCACATTTTGAAAATGAACAGCCCTCAATCCGTGAAACTCCTGCAAAACAATTGTGCGCGATGTTAAGGCGAGAGCCACACTTTTAAAACGGCCCGCCCTCAATCCGTGAAGCTGTTGCAAAATGTTAGAACGAATGCGCGCGGAGCTAAGACGAGAGCCACACTTTGAAAACCACCCGCCCTCAATCCGTGAAGACCCTGCTAATGTTGAATGCGCGCAGCGCCAAAGCAATCACATCTCGAACATGAACAGCCCTCAATCCGTGAAACGCCTGCGAATATGCAAAACGAATGCGCGCGATGCTAAGGCGAGAGCCACACTTTGAAAACGGCCCGCCCTCAATCCGTGAAGCTTCTGCAAAAGTTTAAAGCAAATGCGCGCGGCGCTAAGGCGAGAGCCACACCTTGACAACCACCCGCCCTGCAAAGTGTCAGAGCGAACATGCGCGGCGCCAAGGCGAAGCGGTCGTTATTTGTCAGTACCAAAACCATACATGGTGACGAAGTCCCAAGCAAAAAGCCCGGCCCGCCCTGTCGACCAGCCTCGGGGTGCGACACGGGGAAGTCATCTACAAGGCAAAGGAATGAAGGAGGAGGAGGAGGAGGACGGGAGGCGGAGGGGAGGACAAAAGGAGGAGGGAGAAGCAGCAAAAGCAGAAGGAGGGGGAGGAGGATAAGGAGGAGGAGGAGGAGGAGGAGGAGGGGGAGGAGGCATGGGTGAAAGGAGGAGGAGGCGGAGGAGGAGGAGGAGGAGGACTTTAAGACGATACTCTTCATGTAGGGGTGGAAGGTCCCCAAGTGGCTGGATGTTGAATGGGTCCCGAACCCTAGCGCGCATCGTTAAGCGCTCAACCAGTGGGCCTGAAGTCCAGGCATAGGGATACAGATCCAAGGGAGGCGCTTGGAACCGATGGCGCAGCCATCTCCGATGTGGACCTGCGCAATACCCAGACGAGCAATTGCGATCGCGAAGTCTGGGAGCGAGGGCACGCGTTGCAAGCGACGCGAGGTGGACAGGTGACAGGGATGCGGCGGACCGTGAGGAGGGACATGATGAGCGCGGATGGCGAACGCTGGAGACAGGCAAGGCACGAGGAGGAGGAGAATGAGGAAGAGGAGGAGGAGGAGGAGGAGGAGGAGGAGGAGGAGGAGGAGGAGGAGGAGGACGGTGTGGAGGCGGAGGAGGAAGAGGGGAAGGAGGACGAGGAAGGAGGAGGAGGAGGAGGACCACTGTAAACCCAAGGGTCATCAACGATGTTGGGATAAACCCTCCCTCCAAGCTCCCTCTTCACAGGCCCCTACCACGGTTCATTTCCATTGAGGGAACCGCCTCGTTGGAAAACAACGGTTTGAAGACCCTGAAGCATGCCAGAACAGTGTTCACGGGACTCCAACGCTACGGATCACCTTTGCTATTTCGTCTTGAAGATCCTGAATCGCGCCAGAACGCCATCCTTGGACTTCAACACCGCGAACCAACGTAGCCGCATAATCCTGAATCCTTCCAAAACGCCATGTCTCCGACGCTGACCATGGGAATCCGTACTATTATTGCAAACTGTGTGTATATATCTATATTTAAGAATGGCCTAAACACCTATTCTCTCCGACCCTTTTTTTTCAGGGGAGGCAGAACGCGAAGCGCACATATAAAATTGAGAACACAAATTTATCAAGGAACTGAATTGCCACGGCAATGCAATGATCAGCCTGCGGGGACCACGGCCCCGCCACGGAGCATGCACCTGGTCCTGCGCACTCCTCTCTCGAGCTTGGACCACCACGGGTGGGCGGGACCGCAGCGGGGCCAAAAATTACAACGAACAGAGACTGTCTGTCCAAAGTCGAGACGAGATGAGATGTATCGCAGGACATTCAGAAAACCATCTAGCAAGCTCTACCTTTTTTAGAATGACCGAAACACCTATTCTCTCCGACCCTTCTCAGGGGCAGCACGCGAGGCGCGCAGATAAAACTGAGAACGCAACATTATCAAGGAACTGAATTGCCACGGCAATGCAATGATCAGCCTGCGGGGGCCACGGCCCCGCCACACTCCCCAAACAAGCGATAGGTAGAATACACTCTGAAGAAAGAACTGAAAGAAAAAATGTGCACGATCTCACTCACTTCGGGGGACTCCCCAGACTTGTGAACCAATCCGGCAATATCTGAACGCACGAGACCAGGCATCTGCAGGAATGTCCACTCCAAATCGAGTCAAACTCACCTTCCCGCGCCGCAAGCACTCTCGAGCAGAGCGATCTGAAAGCCACCTTCCGAACAGCATGATGTCAGCGAGCGGCACGCCTCTTGCGAGCAACTCAGTGGCGCCTCCACGGCGCAGTCCATGACTTGTCCAGCGCACTGCGCCGAACCCCAGCGCATCCGCAGCCTTCTGGAGCCAGCGCTGGAACCGAGGGTAAGACACTGGGCAAACTCTGTCACCAGGCTTTGCAAAGGAACGGAACGCATGGTGATCGAACCAGGCGACGGTGGAGGGCTCCTCAAACAGCACTTTCTGCTCGGCTCCACGCTTCGCGCGACCCAGAAGCGCCACATAGCCAGAAGGGGTACGCACCCACGAAGAGCCTTCCGGCGTCTGTGCCTCCGAGGCGCGGAGAAGGCCAGCGAAGCAGAACAGTGCCGCCGCGGCGCAGCCACACTCCCCGACCAGCACCAGCCAGTTCACGACCCCGAGCGCGAGCACTGCCGGCATGGCTGGCGCCTGCAGCGGCGGCCGCCGCTGCCGCCACACGCCCAGCGCCTTCCAGGCCGCGCGGCAGTGGTGACGAGGGTTGGCCTTCGCAAAGGCCGCCAGCAGAGTGGAGGCTGACCCCAAGCCCTCCACGCCACCCGACTCCTCGAAGAGGTTCATTACGCGCTCAGCCAGCAGCCAGTCGAGCTCCTCCTCGGTCAGCTGGTCGAGCCCAAGGCCCAGCGCCTCCAGGTCACAGCTGAACGCGCTGAGGGCCGCGGCGTACCTCTGCGTGGTCACAGGCTTCAGCGCACTCATCAAAAAGGTAATGATGCGCCCACGGCGCCTGCCAGGATCCTCGGCCATGACTGGGCTGCCCAGCGCCCTCGCGCGAGCCTGCACACACGAGAGAGCCAGAGCCTGCCATGCTGCGATGGATAACGAGCGAGTCGAGCAGTGACAAAACCTCCTCCTGGCGCGAGCCCGTAGAGCCCCCGATGGCGATGACGGCGATTGCAGCGAAGCCCCAGAGTCCCCCTCAGATAGATGTCATTCGTGACGAAGGATGTCGGCTTCTGAGATAACCCACCATAGCGGCACTGATCGAACGACACAATGCGTAGCCCGAACTCCGACACCCAGTTCACCACCTCCAATGCACACCAGAAAGACGGATATGGCTCACGACCTGGATCCTGGGGATGCTCCTGTCCTGCCCAACCTCCACACAAGATGACACGGGTGAAGGGCTCGAGGCGAAACAAGAAGAGATGCGTTCCCAGTGCGCAAGCTCGCTTCTCCACATCAGACAGTCCTGGGAGCGGCAGCAAAGGCGCTGCCCTAGCTCGCAACGGCCGCGGGCCTCGGCCCCTCGCCAGAGGGCGGTGCCTGGCGCGGCCCACCGTGGAGCAAGGTGGCCCAGCGAAGAAACCCACGACGTCTCCGCTGCTGCACAGCGCCCGCAGCTCTCGCGCCAGACCGGCGCTGGTGAGGTCATGGCCGTCATAGATCGACAGGTCGTAGGCCAGCACCCTCACCACAAGACCAGCGTCGAGCGCCTCCTGCCCCACGGCGTCGCACAGATCCCCTCGACGCCTGGGGCCAGAGCAGCGGTGGAGGAACAGCGCCTCAAGACTGCTCCAAACCGAAAGCGTCGAAGGAGCGACCTCCAAGAGGGGTCGCAACTCCTGCTTCTGCGGGCCTGCGCGCACACCATGCCAGCTGCTCGCCTCGCCCGCAGGGTTCTTCTTGGTCGAGATCCAGAAGTGGAACACGGAGAAGCCCCCTGCCAGCTCAATGGCGGCCCCGCGGCGGCAGCGCCGATTCAGCTCGCGGCCAGCGCTGCGGCCCTCTATGAAGACGCCCTCGCACGGCGCGTTGTCTCCAGCGCGCAGCACGCGGCGGCCCAGCTCTGCCGGTCGGTGAAGGCGAGCCTCCATACTTCAGAGCTTCGCGCGAGCTTCCTCCAAAGTGATGTGCCCCATGCCGCCGGGACGCCCCACCTTAAACCAGCGCGGCGCGGGCGGCAGCGTCACCCTGGCGAGGCAGAAGCGGCCCTCCAGGTCCACGTCGATACCCAAGCCGTCGTCGAGCTCGGTGCACGGAGCGGGGTGGCCCGCCCAGCCCTCGACGCGCATAACCCCCCCCCCCCCCCACGGGCAACACCGCCCAGGCCCTGCCATGGCCGCCAGGGGCCGCGCCGAAGCACTCGACACGTGGACACCACTCCGCATCAAGGTCCTGCTCGGCGAAAGGCAGCAGGATGGCGGCCATCAGCGGCTCGTGCCAAGCCAGAGGGCACCGGGGTGACGGGCGGCGCCCGCCACGAGGCAGCCTCTCCAGCCAGACGTAGACCTGCGAAAGGACGGAACGGAGGCAGGCACGGTAGCTCTGACCGTAGCCGCTATAGCCGCGTTTGCCCACCAAGTGCCCCGCGCCCTTGCGATGCACCATCTCCCGCCCCAGTAGCGTCAGCGTGGCCGCGAACAGGTCCAAGCGGCGACGCCGCGTCGTGCCGAGCCAGCGCTGGGCCTGGTGGACCTCGGTGCCCTGGAACTCGCCCTGGCCGCTGTTGACCGACTTCCCATGGTGCGCGGGGATGACCATGCGGCCCCAGGCGCGCTCCGAATAGGTCATCCAGAAGTCCGCTGAGCTGCGAGCTCGATCGCCCGCCGAACGCTCATCAAGCGCCCACAGGTCGTCGACGATGGATCCCCACAGCCGCAGCTCAGTCGGGCAAGGCTTGTCGAAGGTGGCCCTGGGCCCCTGCGGCAGCTCAGCCCTCAGGAAAGCCGTGTCCGAGGCAGCCTGTGCCCACCCAGCCAACGGCGCAAAGCCCATCGGCGTGGCGCGGTAAAGAGGGCACACGTCCGCCCCATTCCCCCGCGGGCCTGGCAAGGGCGGGTGGGCCATGCACGTCTGCCAGTTCTTACCGATGGCCAACTGGTTGAAGTAATGCCGCAAGTCACGCTTCCAGAGCTTAACCGCGGTGCCAGGCCTGGCATTCACCACGCGGAGCCGTGGCGGATAAGCGAAGGTCGGCCGAGGGAGACGCCCAGAATCCAGCAAGTGGTTCACGGGAAGATCCGAGATCACTCGCTGCTCGGTGCCCGACTTCCTCACGCCGAACGCGCCTGCCACCAGTGCGACCCTTCGATGCTTGCGGACCCGTTTCTTGGGCGCATAACACTGTAGGCCAGCGGCAACATTACGAGCAACGAGGCGCGGGTACGTCGAATCGATCAGACTGTGAGGTCTCTTGAGCTCGGCGGGGCGATCGTCACTACTAAGGAATACTGCACGGGAATGACGAACCTGGTCTGCAAGCCCAGGGAAGTGCTCGCCCAGCAGCCCCGCCAAGTCAACCGCTGCGGCATGGTCAGGAACGCCCCCACGCTCGCCCAGCGGCTCCGCGACGCACCTCATAGGCTCGTAGCCCTCGGAGTGCCGCAGGAACTCATGAATTGCCGCCGCCTCAGGCCAGGCCAACCCAGCCTCGAGGAAGCGGTGGACGCCCAAGAGCACGCGCCCTTGCACACGTCTCTGGGTCTGCGTCGGCACCTGGTGACAGTCGCAGACCGAGCCGTACAAGTCGTTCACCGTCACGATACACAGGTTAGCCCTAACCAAAACTGCGCCCCTCAGGTGGCGCCCGAACTTTGCGAGCTCGGCGCCCCCGCGTCGCACCAACGGGACAGGAAAGGTCACTGGCGACGACATGCCGAACTCCACGACCCGCGGGCGTCCGAGATGTCCTCGGCGGAGGGGCGTCCCCAATGGGCCGCCTGCGAAGCTGATCCACTCGCCAAGACCGACGATCACCGAGGCTAGGGAGAACTCCTGGCCTCCTCGGCGCAGCCAACGTTGCCGCGCCCTGCGCCACTGCGCTACATGGTGAGCTTAAGGAGCCCGCCAGCCGCGACTCCTCCGCCCGTGCCCGCCAGCAGCTCCGCCGCCTCCGCCTTCTCCCCGGACCCGCCCGTGGACTTCGCCCTCTGGATCGCGATAATCCTCTGAGCCAACGCGTCCATGGCAGTGGCCAAGTCCTGAGTGTTGATGAGGTCGATGACCAGCGCGATCGCCTGCACCTCCCGCTGGTCGCGGAGCTCGGTCAGCCCCGAGTGCGCCTGCGCCCAGGTGGTCACCGAAGCCTGGCGCAACTGCTTGGTCTCGGAGAGGCGACCGCGGTTGAGCTTCCTGTGCACCATCGCGAGGAAGTAGCCCAAGAGAGCACCTGGGAGCTTGGCCGCGAAGGCCAGGAGGTCCCCCTTTGCCTTGAACTTCTCCGTCTCCAGCTTCCGCTCCTGCGCAGGGTCGACCCTCCTGTTCTTCGCCTTGGGCCCTCGCCACTGCAGGTACTCGCTGTCGCTGCTGCTGCCACTCGAGGTGCCGCTGCTAGTGGAGCCGCTCGAACTGCTGTGCTTCTTCTGTTTAGTGTTTGTTTCTTCTTCTCGCCCTTGCTTGGCCTTCTTCCTCTTCTCGTCTTGAGAGCCACGCGCAGACATCCCGCCCTGCAGCTGTGACTGGATGGCCCGAACCTCCTGCAGCATGGTCGCCAGGTCCAGAGGGGCGGCCGCTCCGGCCGCGCCGTCGGGCGCGCCCACTGCCGCGAAGCCCAGACCCGCGGCAGCCGCCGCGGGCGCCGCCACGGCCCCGCCTGGCGGTGCAGCCGCCGCGCCTGGCGGAGGTGCCACTGGCGCGCCCCCCGCCCCCGCCGCCACCAGAGCTCCGCCTCCGGGAGCAGCAGCCACGGGACCCCCCACCGGCATGAACACTGGAAGGCCAGGCAGAGCAGCGCCCGCGTCCATCACCACTCCAGCGGGAAGGACCATGCCCCCGAGCGCCGCGTCCACGCCCTGCGCCTCCAGCCGAAGAGCTGCGATCTCGGCCCCGCTCGGGTCCCACTGGGCCGCAGCGTGGGGCGGCTCGCAGATCCAGTTCACCGAGGCGGCCGCGATGCCAAACGGGGCGGTTCGCTGCGCGCCTCCCCCAGGCACCACCGCGGCGCGGAAGTTGCCGGGAGCAGCCGCACCAGCACCCACACGAACGCCGTGCCCGCGTCGTCGGTGCTCAGGCCGAGACTGAAGTCCTTCCCCTGCACCTGGCCGAAGATGAGCACCTCGTCCCACTCGGCTCCTCGTGCGACCAGCAGCACCCAGCACGGAGCCCCAGCGCCGACGGCCACGCCAGCGGCCAGCGCCAGCTCCGTCAGCGCGCCCTCCAGAACGGTTGAAGCCGCTGCGAGCTCGCGACGGCGCGCCTGCTCGGCCTGCCGAGCCAGCCAGCACCGCCGCAGGCGCCGAGCTCCCGTGCAACCGGCCCTCCAGAGCCCGCCCGCCAGCTCGCGGCAAGCCGCCCAGCAGGCGCGGGCGCCACGTCCCGCCCGCCCGCGATGCTCCCAGGCGAACGCCGCCAGGGAGCTGGCCAGGGAGGCCAAGGCGTGCAAGCCGCGCCAAGTCCAGGCCCAGGCAGCCTCCACGCCCTGGGCGACGACCGCGAGCCCACGGGAGCCCGCGACCCCGAGCGCACGAGCCGCCTCGGGGGTGAAGTGGGCCACCGACCAGAGCGCCCCCTGGCTCCAGAAAGCTGCCGCCACGCCAACGAGGAGGGCGGTCGGCGCACAGGGAGCTACCTCGGAGCCGCCAGCCGTGGCGCTGGCCGCGCTCGCCGCCAGGCGATCTTGAGCCAAAAATTACAACGAACAGACACTGCCCAAAGTCGAGACGAGATGAGATGTATCGCAGGACATTCAGAAAACCATCTAGCAAGCTCTACCTATATACGCGGCGCTAGGGCGAGAGCCACATTTTGAAAAGGAACCGCCCCCCATCCGTGAAACCCTTGCAAAGTTTTACAACGAAAGTGCGCTGCGCTAAGGCGAGAGCCACATGCTGAAAACCATTCGCCCCCAATCCGTGAAACCCTTGCAAGTTTTGGGACGAATGCGCGCGGCGCTAAGGTAACGATCCGCCCTCCATCTGTGAAACTGCTGCCAATGTTAAGCTTCAGAAACAGAATCGGTCAGGAAGTCTCAAGCGAAACGCCCGGCCCGCCCTAAAAACTGGCCTCGGGGCGTGACAGGGAAAAGCTAGTGATAAGGAAAAGGAATAGAGGAAGAGGAGGATGAGGACGAGGAGGAAGAGAAGGAGGAGGAGGAGGAGGAGCAGCAGCAGGAGGGGGGAAGAGGAGGCGAGGGGGGAAAGGAGGAGGAGGGATGAGCAGGAGGAGCAGCTGCAGTAGGAGGAGGGGGAGGAGGAGGAGGAGGAGAAGGGGAAGAGGAGGAGGGAGAGGGGAAGGAGGAGGGGGAAAAGAAGGAGGGGGGGGGAAAGGAGGAGGGGGGAGGAGCAGGAGAAGCCGCAGCAGGAGTAGGAGGAGGGGGGAGGAGGAGAAGGACAAGGTTTTGGTGGAGGAGGACGAGGACGAGGAGGAGGAGGAGGAGGAGGAGCAGGAGCAGGAGCACGAGGACGAGGACGAGGAGGAGTAGAAAGACGAGGAGCAGGGGAGGAGGAGGAAGAAGAGGAGGAGGAAGAGGAACATGACGAAGAGAGAGGAGGAGGAGGAGAGGAGGAGGCGGGATGAGGAGGAAGAGAAGGAACAAGACGAAGAGAAGAAGGAGAAGGAATAGGAGGAGGAGGAGGAGGAGGGAGGAGGAGGAGGAGGAGGAGAAGAGGGGCCGAAGGAAAGACAGGGAACGCGGAAGGGGCGGAAGCGCGGGGGAAGGGGCGGAAGGAGGAGGGGAGGAGAAACGAACCCTCCTAAAACGAACCGACGCCCCCAAAACGAAACGCCCCCCCCCCCAAGCGAAGCGAACCGCCCCCCCCCAAAAAAACAATGTACCGACCCCACACAAACGAACCGATCCCCCCCTAAAAATTGGACGTTAGTAATAACAGAGGGTTTGCTCGCGCGCTAGCCTCTCCTTGCTCCATCCGTAATATTTGATCAAGGCCTCTAGCAAGGCCGACATGTTTTTTTGGGGTGGACGGGCGGGGCCATAGCTCGCTGCCCGGCCGAGGCTCGGCCAAATTGTTCCGAAGAACGCGGCGCGACGCCGCGTAACCATCGAGGAGTCTGCGGCAGGGCCCGGGCCACTCTCGGAGGCAGCGACCCTCGCTCTCCTGGGGCCCCCGGCCACGGATCCGCCCACGGCCAAGGCCGACCAGGGCGAGCGCCCCCAGGCAACTGGCGAGCACGAGTACTACTACCAGGGCTACTACTACGCGGACGCCAGCCCAGCTGCGGCGCCGGCGCAGCCACCCCCCAGCGGAGCCACCGGGGCGAACCCGGAGCAGGAGGAGGGCGCTACCACAAGAGGAGAGGAGACGCAGGGAGCCAGCCCGCCCCCGCCACGCCCTGGCGAGCCAACCAGCGCGTCCAACGCGTCGGCGGCAGGAGGCAAGCGGGACGAGGGGCCAAGCTCGGCACCCGGTACAACCATGGAAATTCAGCTCAGCATGACGCGGGTCAACGCACGGGTCGAAGCGGCCCTGAAGCGGCTCCGCGAGAGGGTTGGGCGCGCGATGGGCGCTGTGCTGCACCAGCTCCTCTACTTCCTGATGGGAATGGTCGATGCCATGGGTCGCAATTTGTTCGTCGTGTACTGGGCGAAGCTGCAGTGGGCGGCGGCGGGAATCGCGGCGCTCGTGATGGCCACTGTCTCGGGATCCGTCGTCGGCTTTGTGGCATGGCTCCCTCGAACGGCCTGGGCGTATACTTCGTTCATCGCAAAGACGTTGAGGAGCTTCGCTGGCGGCAGCAAGCGGACCATGCCAGGACGGAGCCCACGTGAAGAACGAGGTCCGAGTGAGAGGGGGCATCGCTGAGGAGATGATGCCCAACGACCTCATCATCAAGTCGGGCGGATCCGCGGCACGCCTGGAGCAAGGGCCGCTCAAGCCGCCTCACACGGCACGGGTACGTCTACCGTTCCAAGGAGGTGAAGGGCAGCTCCCATCGCGACCTCAAGGACGACCTCGAGGTGACAAGGGACGAGGAGGGCATTGGAATGGCGCACCTCTGCGCGGCCATCCCGCGCACCCTGCCAGAGGGTGAGAGGAACCTAGCCCACGTCTGCTCGTCGTGCGCGGTCAACTCCAGCACCCACATCAACATGTCGGACCTGGCCAAGCTCACACCCACGGGCGGCGCCTACACGTGTAGTCGGGCCTGCTGCACCTGGACGCGCAGGAGTGTTTGCAAGCTCTGCAGGCGCATGCTCAGGTGCTGCGCCAGGAAGCGCCGGCGACGCGGGAAGGCCGAAAAGATGGACCCCAGCTCGGAGACCGAGTCGGAGCCCAGCGTCGACATCTGCGAGGCGGACAGGATCGTCTTCCTCGGGAAGGGGGGCACGCAGGTCTTGTGCCCTAAGGGCTGCAGAGACTCAACCCGCCAAGAGCCTGACTACCTGCTGGCGGAGGATGCAGCGATCTCGGACGTGCGCGACGCTCCGGGAGCGGACGGCACTCGCACCTTCCGAGCTCGCCCCTTCCACGCGCAGACTTACGAGGCGCAGGCGGCGCAGAGGAAGTGCGCCCGTGCCCAGTGCTTCAGAGAGAGGACCACGGAGAAGGACGGGTTCCCCCTCTGTGGCCCCCCAACGTCACCCATGGCATTTGAGCGGAGCTGAGAGGCAGGCGGCGCGAGGAGCTGCGGATGAAGAGAGCTCATATGCTGGAACTCATGGGGGACGAGAGCCCGACGCGGGATTGGATCCGCTCCGCGCGCACGTCTCCCAGCAACGCCGAGGACCCAGGGCCGCGGCTGAAGATGCCTAGGACATACTGCCTGGACAAGCCCAGTCAGTACTTCATGACCGACATCATGGTCAGGCACCACAGCAAGCTCCAGCGGACGCATTGGCAGACGGCGTTCCGCTCCGCGGCCGTTCAGCCTCACCCAGCGCAGCCAGCAGCTGGGCGCCAAAAGGCGGGCTCAGAAGGCGCTGGAGGAGCAGCCGGAGGAGGGGGCGGCGGCGCAGCAGGCGGAGGAGGCAGCAAGGGCAGCGCTGGGCCCGTTGGGCAGGCCCTCACCAAGAAGGAGCACGGCGAGAGCCTCGACCACAGCCCTAAGTCCCCTTCCAGTAGCCGCATCATCTGTTGGAACAGCGCCAGCTGGAAGGGGTGCCAGAACACCTCCTGCCCGCACTCCCACAGGGCGATTGACAAGATGGGTCTGCTGGACCGCACGGTGCAGATGCAGCACATCAAGCGCGGGGGCCCAGAGGGGGGCCCGAGGATCAACTCGCACGAGGAAGCGGACAGAGGATGGCTGCGCTGCGGAAGGAGCACGAGGCAGATGAGGCTTCCAAGCGAGTCGGGGAGGCCGCGGCCGCGGCCAGCCCCTCCGGACCCGCGCCCCAGGCGGTTGCAGAGGCCGCTCCCGGGGCCAAGGGCGGCGGCAAAAAGGCCGGCGAGTGCGAGGCGGACAACCCCGTGGCTGACAAGGAAACCCCAACCCCTGGCACATCGAAGGAGGAGGCGCCGCAGGTTGAGGAGGCCAAGAACGCGGGAAGAGTTGAGGAGCCCACGCCCCAGGATGTCACGGGCGAACCGCAGGCGAGACCCCCCCTTTCGGCTAGGCGGAGGCCCCTGACGAGTCGAAGGACTTCAACCCCGCGGAGCTCGAGGAGCACCTGCGCCCGACGACGCAGGGCCGCGACGCGGGGCAGCTGGCCAACTGCCACCAGGCCAAGCAGCAAAGGACCCCGCCGCCAGACCCCGCGCCAGAGCTGTACGCAGGAAGGAGGTCACGCCCGAGATCGACACCGATCCCTCCCTCCAGCATGTGGCGACGGCGACGGGCTTGTTGGGCCGTTATCTCCGTAACCGAGTGCTAGCGGCTAAGGAGGCCGATGAAACGTACGACGTCGAGACGCTGGCGGCGCACGCAGTCGAGTTTCGCTGCCCGGAGCTGGCGGACGCGGCGGAGGTCTTCCTTGAGCAGCACTACCAGAAGAACAAGGTCGGGCAAGTGGCGCCCAGTCAAGCCAGGGTGGGGCCCATCGAGCGGGGGGCGCACGACGAGCCAGGCCAGGGCATTCTGTCCCTGGCGGGCTTGGACTGGACCATGCTCGACTACCGCGACAAGCTAGCCCTGGACGGGCTGCAGCGTTCGACGCATGGTGAGCCG
Source organism: Prorocentrum cordatum (assembly GCA_963575745.1). Lineage (NCBI taxonomy): Eukaryota > Dinophyceae > Prorocentrales > Prorocentraceae > Prorocentrum > Prorocentrum cordatum. Next base: position 1,364,730 of record CAUYUJ010022170.1, read on the forward strand.
CCGGAAGTCGAGCTGCGCGAGTGCGCCATCCTCAACGCGGCGGCGGCGCATATGGTCGGCAACGAGCCAGCCCCGCCAGGGGGCTGGCCGCCAGCGACCGAGGTCCAGGAGAAGGGCCTCAAGATTCGGAAGGCGATGCTGGCGGCGGCCAGGTCAGCGGAAGGTGCCCTAGGAGAGGCCGCGGGCTTGCTCGCGCGGGCAGAGGCGGACCTCACGAACCTCACGCACCACAAGGACCACGACGAGAACTACCGCATGCAAGCAGCACTTCCGCCGCACCACTTGCGGAGCACGGTCCTGGGCGCCGCGCGCGTGGACTTCTACGGCAGGGCGGCGGCCGAGCTCACCATCGGCTCTGACTTCGCGCGTCAAGAAACGGACATTCTCTGGGCTCTCGAGCACAAGGGCCACATGCGGGCCCTGGTCGCGCCTGGGCACGGCTTCATGGGCCAGCTGCACGGCGCGGGGATCGACGCCCAGGAGCTGCCAGCCCTTGGCTGGGAGGCGCTACTCGAGCTGGCGCTGACGAGGTCACCTCCAGCATACCCAGGAGCGCTAGCGTGTCGGCGGTGCGCGGAGCCAGCGGGCACGGCAGTTACTCGGAGACCAGCGTCTGGGTTTCTCGACAGGCCGCTGAGCGAGGAAGCCCATGCCAACTCCGCCCTGTTCCCGGAGAAGGCCGCGGCGGGCGAGGTTGAGGAGGACGAGGAGGTCGAGGTCGGCGAGGTGGGCGGGGCGCCGGCCGAGCCCACAGACGACGAGCTTCGCGACTGGCTCGGAGCCAACCAAGGCCACGACCTCGCCACCGCGGGGGCACCGCCTCGATTTCCTCGAGATCTCCACGGGCGAGGCGCGCGATCAAGATCGGGGCCGCGCGATCAAGATCGGGCCGCAGCACGGGCAGGACCCGAGGCGGGGATCCGCGGATGCCGCTGGCGCTCGTGAACCCACGACCCGCGCGAGACCTGGCCCGGCTGGCCACGCGCGACTTTCTGCGCCTTCGCGACGCCCAAAAAGTTTCGAGGGGTCGGCCCGTCGAGGGCGACAAGGGAGGGCGCGATCTTCCTGGCGTTCGCCCAGAAAGACAATGGCCGACCGAGCCGCCAAGCACAGGGGCTGCTCGGCCGAGAACACCTGGCTCTCGGCGGCCTGGCGGCAGCTCGAGGCAGTGCTGAAGAAGCCCATTTGGAAGCAGGTGAGGTTGGACCAGCGCGCCCTCAACCTGTGCGGCGCCGCAGGCGGCCTGCACCTCAAGCCGCCGAGGGCATCGTAGCTGCGCTGAACCCGCGATGCAGCGCGGACCGCGTGCACGACATGGTCGAAGGAAAGTCCGTCACCATGCGGAACGAGACCCACTTACAGGAGATGGCCGAGCTCGCGGCCAAGACGGCGCTGCCGCGGGCCAAGGGGGCCCGCGAGAGCGGGGAAGAGGGGCGGAGTATCAGCACGAGGGGTCCGATACCTGGGAGACGCCGACGGAGGCGGGAGAGCGGAGTCTACCCGCGCGGGAGAAGTCGAGGGTGAGCCCAAGCCAAAGCGCGAGGACGTGGCAGCGGAGGCCCACTACGATTTCTTCAAGAACACCCGGAGCACGACGCAGTAATAGTTGGCGAGCTGGTGGGACGGGGGGGGGCGCCGCGCGCATCTTCGCCAAAAATTAGGAGCCGCTCGTAGACGACGCACTCCTGGAATATGCTCGGAAGGCGGCCAAGGAAGGGGCTCAGACGAGGCTCAGAGGCGCACCGACCAGACTCGCGGCGCTGCCGCAACCCAGCGCGACGGACCACCTCGACGAGGTCATGAACGCACTCTAGAAAGCCGCCGCCAAGGGGGGGGGGCCATGATCCGCACCAACCTCCACGAGCACTTGCTCAGCAAGGTAGCGAGCGCCCCGATGGCGAGGGTGCCCAAGCAGAACCGAGACCGCACCATGAACGATAAGGGCAGGCCGATATGGAACGGCACGGTACCCAGCCAGAACTGCCCTCAGGAGGACAACCCCCGGCGGACCAGCCGAGGCATGAGGATCTGGCTCGCGTCACCCTGCGGCGGAAGGCCCGACTGCCAGGTGTCGAGATGTACCTGGCCAGGAAGGACGTCAGGGACGCGTTCATGTGGGTCGTGATGCACGAGATGGACGCCCGCATCCTCGGCGCGGACCTCGAGGGAGGCAAGTGGGGCGTGGCAGCCCTCATCGCGGCGGCCCACATGGCCCTGACGTTCGGTTGGACGGGCAGCCCAGGCGAGCGGGTGATCTGGGCGCGGGCGGCCAAGTGCTATCATGCAGCCTATACCCCGGCCGACGCGCGCTGGGGTTCGAGCTTGGAGTCGGCCTGCGCCCCTTCTGGAGACGTCACTTTGTCGCCCCCGATGTCGGCGCCGAGCCTGGGACTAGCGGGGCCCGCTGGTGCCAGCGCCCCGTGCACATCGTCGCGGGTACTGACTAGGAAGGCTGCTGCCCGGAGCGTTGCGTCTCCGCGGAGGACGTTCACGCGTAGCGTTCTGGCGCCGGTGCCCCATACTTCCAGCCACTCGCTGCCGATCTGGACGAGCAGGGCCCGCCCGTCCTGTTCGCGGGCCAGGACGCTGAGGACGGGTCCGAATACCGCTCCGTCCAGGGGCTGCGTCGATAGGGGCTCGGTGCTGTCCGCTGTGCTGAACCACCTGGCGCGGGGGAGGGTGTCGCGCATGATGACCACGTAGTCGCCGCCCTGGACGCACGGGCTGTCCGTTGCGAGCGGGCAAAAGGATCCCGTGATGGGCGTGTCCGGGACTCGCCCTTGCTGCCGCTCGCGGCTGCTGGGTTCGGTGCACTTTCCGGGGGGTTCAGGTGCCGCGCCGACGGCCGGTGGCGCCCCGACAGACTTGGTAGCTGTAGGTCTTGTGGCGGGCGCGGCCAGGGCAGGCTCTTCGCCACGCGGAGTGGGCGGGAGTGAGTCGCCGCCGTGAGCGGGCGGGCAGGGTGTCAGGCGCCTTTCCTTGGCGGGTCTCGGGCACTCAGCCTGGTTGGAGGTGCGGTCGGGACGCACGCCCGCTCGGGCGGTGCGCCGCTGGGGCTCGCTGCTGGACGTGTGCCCGGTGGTTGGCTGGGCTGAAGCCGTGGTGCTGGGGTCTGTGTGCCTGGCCCCTCGGCTGCGCGCCTCCTCGTCACCTTCGTCCCTGATATGTGCCGCCACTTTCGCGTGCGTCGCCCTGTCCGTCGGCTGCCGCCCCCAGGCAAGGTGTTGCTGCTTGTCCCTGGGAGATGTCGGGAGTGAGTTGTGGAGGCGCTCGTGGTAGATGTGCTCCTCCTCGTCCCAGGCAGCAGCACGTCGCCGCACCTCCTCCTGGTTGGGGCGTGCTGCGACTTCTGACGTCGAGGCGGGGATGCCCGGCAGTGCGGGAGGGGTCTGGCTCCTGCGCTCGGGTATACGTCAGGGCCGTACCTTTCAAGCACATGCTTCACTGCTGACGGGGCCATGTCCCAGTGGTGGATCAGGCATCCCTTGCAGCACCAGCCCGCGCGCCAGCGCTTTGCTGAGATCAGGCGATCGTCGTTCGCGCTGCTGGCTGGGAGGGTGGCTCCAACATTCAACGGGCTCAGGTCGCCTTCCAGCGGGACCAGCAGCTGGTCCAGGGGCGTTAGGGCCGTGGGTGGTAACGTCGGACACAGTTCCGGCAGGGCGCGCGTTGCGCGCACAGGCATGTCGTCGGGGCGGTCGTTGATCCAGTCCTTGAATTCCACGTCGTCTAGAATGGGCTGTCGCTCTGCCATGGCCTTCGTGGTCCAGCAGCAGATGCACAACCAGGTGAGGTCCCTTTCCTGGTAGTGCTCGGGCAGCCTGTTGACCGTAATGGTTTGGCGGATCCGCTTGCTGACGTAGGCGCCATTGTCGTGCCTAAAGGGGCCGCGTAGGCACCCTTGGCAGTAGAAATCGGCCCTGTTCTGCTCCTTCGTCCACCACCTGGTGTCTCGGTCGTCTATCCATGGGGGTCTTAGCGTCACTCCAGGGCGTGGCCCGGGCGGGGCGGGCGCGTCCAGGTGGAGGCGCGTGTATGAGTACCCTCCATCTATCCAGGTGACGCCACTCGTCTGCTTAGTCGGGTCGTCGGCGAGGCCGATGCCGGACCCAAGCACGTCGACGTAGAGCGCACATACGGCGCACTCCTGGACCGCCAGGGCTGACAGGTCGGCGGTAGTCACGGTGCCTTCGATGACCGCGAGGGTGGCCTGGAGTGGGAATTTCTTAGCCACGAGGTCCTTCCAGGTCGCAGGGCAGTTCGCACTCTTGGCCCGGGCGTGGTGGTGGGCGACCATGACTAAGCGGGACACCGCGGTGATCAGGAGCTCCAGCGCCGAGCGCAGCTGCTTGAAGTGCTTCCACTGTAGTCCGAAATGTGCGCCTAGCTGGTCACATGCAGTCCTGTCGCCCGGGCGGTACGGCTCGCAAAAGCCAAGGATGGCCTCGATCACGTCTCCAATGCCGTCGGCGCCCCCGCACGGATACAGGCAGGTGCGCGGCTCGCGCTGCATGAGCTGGGATAAGGCGAGGAGGATCCTGGCCTGGATGGCACCGAAAATCGCGCCGGCGCTGTCCAGGAGGCCGCTGAGCACTGTGGCCCGGCGCCCCTTAGGGCCCGTGTCGCAGAAGGCTTCTAATACTAGCGGTGTGGGTGGCTCCTTGTGCTTGTGGCACTGGCAGGTGGATGGCCGCCAGCATTTGGGTCTGCGTCTGGGGACGTCCGCGGGGATACAGGTTTCCTGAACGTGCCACGCTGGCGGCATATTCGGTCGGTCCCTTCGGGGCCGGATGAGGCTGGGGTCGACTGCTTGTGCGTTGTCGTTGTTCGTGACTCCAAGTCCTACAGCCCACATGATGGTCGCGAAGACCGCTGTGTAGACCAGGTTGCCGGCAGCCAGTCCTGCAGAGCAGGAAAAAAGGTACCCGTTCATGCTCCATCCCTTCCTGTCCTGTAGGCTGGGGTCTGTAGGCTGATCTGCAACGCCGTACTGGTGCGGATGGAGCCCGAGGCACCATAGCAGGCAGGGTCCACATGCTGGGCAGCCTAGAAGTCTCGCCGCTGCGGCGTTGACGTCGTCCTCCAGGCCCTTCCAGCTGTGGTCGGCAGGGAGCGATAGGTCGGCGCGCGCCGAGAATCCAGCCTGTTGAGCCTGTCGGGCCTTGATCACTTCCTTATCTTTTTCGTCTGCGTTCGGCCTCCGCCAACAGCCGGGCCTTCTCCTCTGGGCTGGCAGTCTCGGGGATGTCGCCCTCGAAAGCCCTTGAATCAGCTTTGGACTGGCGCAGGGATCCGCCCCGGTTGATGTGGAATTCGAGGGCGAGGTCTGCTCTCAGGGACCAGGTGCTCAGGTGATGGAGTGCAGCGTCTGTGGCCGTGCGGAACATCCTCGCGTCCACAGTCACGATAAGGTTGCATTGTGGTCGCGTCAGCCCCACGTTGATGCGGCGCCGGTGGTCCACGCGGCCCCAATTACGCATGGACTTGGCCCGGGTGGCCATTAGGATGACGACGGAGGCCTCTTGTCCCTGGGCGGCGTCGATGGCGGTGACACGGATCGCCTCGCTTGGCAGGAGGTCTGGGGACAGGTCTGCCATACCTCCGAAGCGTTCGCTCAGGCAGTTTGCCGCCGTGGCGCGATCGATCCATGCCCCTCCCGCGGGCCCCTTGTTGGCCTGAGAGGAGTTGGAGCTGCCCCGCCCCAGTTGGCGCAGGGAGCCGGGGCCGCCCGCGATCGTCTCGGATCCTTCCCCTTGCGCCGCCCGCGAGCAGCGTCTGAGGTCGTGGGTCGTGCAGGGATTGCCTGCCAGTACGGGGGTCAGCTGGAGCTTGTACGCTGACAGTACCAGGATGGTGCTGTTGGTCCTTCCTACCCACGGCACAAGGGCCTTCACAAGGGCAACCACTGTGCGCGCCTCGCGGGCGTTGGCGTAGCCGTCCTGGATCGTGGACTGGACCTCTTGCGAGGGGATGTGAGCAAGTATGAAGCGATGCCGGTCGTACACGGTGCCGCCGCTTCCCTTCGGGGCCGAACAAGCTGCCTTGCTCCGGAATCCGCCTGCGGCGTCGATCAGGGAGTCGTTAGGCTCGTAATCCCACCAGCCCTTTGGGCGTGAATGGTTTAGGGAGCTCTCTCTGTTCTCAACCCCCTAACCCCCTATCTTCCCCTTCGGGGAGGGGTTTACCCCTCCCCCTGCCCCCTCCCCTGGACCTGGAGAGGGCGGGCCGAGCGGTGGCAAGAGGGTCTTTTTCGACTCCTGGGAGGGCCAAAAAACGACGACCCTCACGAGGATTCTGGCCCCGAGGGGGGGAGACCGCTCGGCGCCTCAACTCGTCTTTGAAGCCAAAAACATTGATTTTACTACGGTTTTGGCCCCTTTTTGGCCTTCTGAGGGGGCCGCGCTCATCGTCCTTCTTAGCAAAATTATTGATTTTACGAAAGTTTTGGCGTCATTTTCTCCTTCTCAGGGGGCAGCGCTCATTTCCGCTTCTGAGGAGGTCGCAAGAGGCCCCAAGATGACCCCAAGAGGCTCCCCGGAAGCTCCCAAGAGGCCTCCAAGAGGCCCCCAAGAGGCCCCCAAGAGGCCCCCAGAGGTCACCAAGAGGCTCCCAAGAGGCCCCCATGAGGCCCCAGGAAGCTCCAAGAGGCCCCCAAGAGGCCCCCAAGAGGCCCCCAAGAGACGCCCCAGAGGCCCCGAGAGGCTCCAAGAGGCTCCCAAGAGGCCCCACGAGGAGCCCGAACGACTCACACCACGCCGTGGGGCCCCAACGACTCACACCACGAAGAGCCCGAACGACTCACACCACAAGGAGAGGCCCGAACGACTCACACCAGGACGAGGCGCCCGAACTACTCACACCACGAGGAGCCCGAACGACTCACACCACGACGCGGGCCCCCAACGACTCACACCACGGAAGCCCGAACGAGTTACACCAGGAGGAGGGGCCCGACCGACTCACACACAAGGAGGGGGCTCATACCACGAGGAGCCCGAACGACTCACACATAATGAGGGACCCGAAGGAGTCACACAAGGAAGGACGAGGGGCCCCAACGACTCACACCACGAAGAGCCGGAACGACTCACATATCTGCAACGCACACAGACGCGAACTCTCGCATTACCTCTGGAGGCCCTCCCGTGGCACTGCAAACCTGCACGTTTAGGGGAGGCCTTCTTCCTGCTTTGTTTTCTTTTTCCTTCTCTGATGGGCAAGAGCGGGTGCGGTTCAGCCAACACGTTGCGTGACGCACGACGCGCCTACTGCGTACGAGCGCGCTAGAGGATCATCGAAGGTTCGTCTTCCAGGCCTGGCGAGGGCCCGATCGACCTCCTAACAGAAAATCGCGACACCTCTCACCCCCTTGGCAGCGAGGGACAGGGCGCCCTAATCCCACCAGCCCTTTGGGCGTGAGTGGTTTAGGGAGCTTTCTCTGTCCTCAACCCCCCTTCTTCCCATTCGGGGAGGGGTTTACCCCTCCCCCATACCCCCTCCCCCTGGGCCTGGAGAGGAGGTTTCGCAGGTCGTCAGGGGGGTCTTTTTCGACTCCTGGGAGGGCCAAAAAACGACGACCCTCACGAGGATTCTGGCCCCGACAAGGGGGCGGAGATAAGGCCCCTCTGCTCTTCTTCGAAGCCAAAATCATTGATTTTACTACGGTGTTGGCCCCATTTTGGCGTCCTGAGGGGGCCGCGCTCATCTTCCTTCATAGCAAAATCATTGATTTTACGAAGGTTTTGGGCTCATGTTGCCCTTCTCAGGGGGCAGCTCTCATTTGCGCTGCTGAGGAGGTCGCAAGAGGCCCCAAGATGGCCCCAAGAGGCCCCCAGGAGGCTCCCAAGACGCCTCCAAGAGGCCCTCCAGAGGCCCCCAAGCGGCCCCAAGAGGCCCCAAAGAAGCCCCCAAGAGGCCCCCAAGAGGCCTCAAGAGGCCCCAAGAGGCCCCCAAGATGCTCCCCAGAGGCCCCCAAGAGGCCCCCAAGAGGCCCCAAGAGGCTCCAAGAGGCCCCCAAGAGGCCCCACGAGGAGCCCGAACGACTCACACCAGGACGAGGCGCCCCAACGACTCACACCACGAAGAGCCCGAACGACACACACCACAAGGAGGGGCCCGAACGACTCACACCAGGACGAGGCGCCCGAACGACTCACACCACGAGGAGCCCGAACGACTCACACCACGACGCGGGCCCCGAACGACTCACACCACGAGGAGCCCGAACGAGTCACACCAGGAGGAGGGGCCCGAACGACTCACACCAGGATGAGGGGCCCGAACAACTCACACCACGAGAAGCCCGAACGACTCACACCAGGACGAAGAGCCCGAACGACTCACACCACGAAGAGCCCGAACGACTCACACCAGGAAGAAGGGCCCGAACGACTCACACCAGGACGAGAAACCCCAAACGACTCAAATCACGAGGAGCGCTTTCTCTCCCTCCCCCTCCGCCTCGTCCTTCTCCCGCCCTCCCCCCCCCCCGCACCCACCCACAAGGAGGATGTACAAGGAGGCGGGAGGAAAGAAGAACAGGGGAGATATGCGGGGCCAAGCGGACACACGCCTGAAAAACACGACTGTCGGCATGCTCCGCAAGAGTTGCTGCTGTGAGATGGGCTGGTGGGGATACGCGAAGCGTAAAGAATTGCCGTCCTCGTTCTTTGCTGCTTCGTATTCTTGGTCGGTCAACGGTCGTGCGATTGGCCACTCCAGTCCTTCGGCGCATGGTCGTTGCAGCATGGGGTCCAGGATGGCGGAGACCAGCAGGCCCCCATAAAACGCGAGCAAAGGCCATGCGAGCAGGGACGGATGGATCCGATAGCACTCTTCCAGAGTGACGTTGCACTCGGGGACGCCCCCTATGGCTGCCACGCACTTGGCGAGAATGGACACTCCCAGCCCCCAGCGCAGTGCCTGCTGCAATTCGACCGTCGGGCACAGCTGCCGCTCGTCGCCGAAGAGAACCGCTCTGGCCCCGCATCTGACAGCGCGGTTCAGGGACACGATGGACATGAGCTCGGACGTCTGCCCTGCCTCGTCGAGGAGACATATGAGGAGCTTCCTGCCCCAGAGGTCGGTTCCTGCCTCGTGCGCGGCCTAGATAAGTTTGGCCTCTGTCGCGACTTCGGCTCGAAACTCGTGGAACCAGCTCGCGTGCACGGTGGTGACCTCAGCCTCCGATATGCTGTGCATCCTGGCGTACTTGGCGGCGGGGGCGATCGTCTTGGCCACGCTGCCCTCTACCTTGTCCTCATGCGCGAGGCGCACGGCCATGCGTGGAAACAGGTCTTTATTGGCTGGGCGCAGGTTCTTTCGATTTGCTCCGCCAGGTCGCCCATGGATCCGCCGGCGCCGCCAAAACACCCTACGCCCCACCCTGGGGGGAGGCACGACATGCAGGCGCCAGCCACGCAGGCCGCAACCTTGGACTTCCCGGTCCAGGGAGGCCCGTGGCAGAGGGCGAGGAGAGAGTTCTGGGTCGCGAGCACGCAGCCTCGTTGGGCGTCGCTGGCGCGGTGCAGATTGCAGATGTGCTCCAGGTGTTCCTCCTTAGGAGCCGGCAACAGTCGTTGGAAGACGCTGCCTGGGGAATCCTCCGCCTGCTGAGCCGTCAGCGCAGGTGTGCCCGTACGCGGGTTGGCGCTGGGTTGGTCGGGGTCGTCGATGGCGCGCTCCAGCGTCACCGAGGCCTGCGCGACCAGGAGATCTGCCGCTTCGCCCTGAGCCGAACCGGCCAGGGCTCTGGCCTTGCTGTCGCAGTCCTCGCGCCGAAAGACGAGCGCCCAAACGATGGGCGGGAGGGCAATGCCCCAGAGGGCCGCCCTATCGCACCCAACTGAAAGAACTCCCGCGTTGCCGCGTTGACCCTGTTGAATTGGCTCTTCCTTGCGGTGCGATCGACCCTGTAGCATTGTTGGCCCGGGCTTGGTCTTGGAACTGTGTCGTCATAGCCGTGAAAGGGTCCGTTCCTATTGGCGTCGTAGTGGACCAGCGCGATGCCCACGGGGCAGCTCCGGTCTGCGCCCGAGACCCTGGCGCCGGGGGCGGGAGGCCAGACGTGGGCCATCTCTGCCAAGAAACCCACCGTTGGCGAGGTCTTGGAGATTAGGAAGGGGTTCGGGGTGCCTGCCGTCATGTCGCGCTCTGTCCACTCCAAGGCCCACTTCGTGTCCCAAGCCAGCAGGTAGCACTCGCTATGGCCCTGTTGTTGTCCTTTGAGCCGTTCTTGCAGGTGGTATCTACTCAGGATCCCCTGGCGCTACTCGTTCGGCTGGGTACAGGTGAGGATCTGCACGTCTAGGGCGCAGGTAGTCTTGCTAGCGATGACTTGCAGGGACGTGGTGGTTCCGTCGTCAGGTGGCCCCACGTCCGCGTAGAACTCGGTGAAGAAGACCCGCTTTAGCTCCTGGCCGTGCAGTTCCAGCCGTCGAGTCCAGTCGGTCGGTAGCGAGACCTGGTCCAAGGCAGGGGCGCACTGCCGAGCCGTTTGGAACCATGCACCAGGGAGCGCTGTATAGGTCCTCGGCGATCCTGGCGAGCTGTATGCAACGCCCTTCGATGACGGGCGCCCCCGGCGACGTGGGGGCTGGCATTCCGGCCACGCGGGGCGCCGCGGGGATGCCAGCGCGCCCCCCGTGGCCGGCAGGGCCGCCAGAGGGGGGCGCCCAGGGGGGGGCCCAGGGATGGTGAGTTGGGTTGAAGGTGGACGCCCAGGAGGGGGGGGCGGCGCGCGGGCAGACTGCCCCGAGGCAGAGCTGGACGCACCCCTCATGGCCAGGGAGCCGGCCAGTGCCTGCCCAGCGCTGTGGAGTAGCTGCTCCTTTGTTTGTTGCTGGGGGCTGGTAGTCTTGGTCCAGGGGTGCTGTACTCTGTCGTTGCTGATCACCAGTCCTAGCGGGGGAGAGTAGCCGGGCCCGTCGTAGTACGTTGGAGATCCAATCGGTATCGCGTTCCAGTCCGTCTCGTAGACGCAGGGGTCGGTGGGGGATTGTCCCCCGTCAAGCTCCCAGTCCCAGCACCACCCTGGGCACTGCGTCCGCGGGATCTCTGGTGCATCCGCGCCCCGCGTCATGGCCCACAGGTCGCCTCCCATTACGAGGCTTTGGGGGTCAGGTAGCCCGTGGGGTGGGTAGCCGTCCATGTGTTTGGCGATCTGGGCCTGCTTGCGCTGCGTCATGTGCTTGGTTGACGTGAGGTGCTCTGGTTCGTTGACTCCTTTGCCGCACTCGTCGCATAGCCAGCACAAGTGCCCACCGCCGCCGTTGACGTCCATGTAGGTCCACCTGACGCCGGGGGCCTCGCGACACCTGAAGATCGGGCAGCAGGGGGCGGCGCGTGGCCATCTGGCCAGGATTTTGGCTTGTTCACCATGGGGTCCAGGGGGGCAACAGAAGCCCAACTTCCAGGTTGCTGCCAATACAGACGGCGGCGCCCTGAGCCTGAGCAGCTGCGGCGGCGGGAGGGCGAGGGGAGGGGACGGGCGAGACGAGGCGCAACCCCTGGCCCTGCAACCCCCGAGCGCGCGCGGCAAGAAAGGGTTAGGTACTAACTCTGTTTCTGCTGCCCCTGCTGGCACGGGCCTCGAGTGCCTCGACGACCGCGGGGAGGTCGGATACGGGGAGCCCCGCAAGGTCGGGCTCAGGGAAGGCGCACGGCACGTCCTGAGCGGTGTTGGCGTGCCACACGATCCATGTGGAGACGGCGGCGTGCCCCTCCTGCCTCAGATTGTCGGCCCGAAACATCCCAAGTGTTGCAAGAGCGTCCGCGGCCTTGTTTAGCCGTCTTCGGACGGCCTGCCACGTGAGCCGCCGCCCCTTGGCCGCCAAGAGACGGAGGCTTTGGTCCATTTGCGCGCACAGGTGCAGTCTCCTGTACCTCCCTGCGCCTGCCCCGCAGCGGACGGCGGCGAGGTTGTCGCCGACGATTCTGGCGGCAAGCGCCCCGCCGGCGGACGAGTCTATAGCGTCCAGCAGGCCTAGCCCTGCCCGACAGCCGGCGCTCTCGCCCACTTGGGCGCTGTCTGAGCCAGGAAGGGCGACCACGCACGAGGCGATCCTGGTAGGTGGCCCACCCGTGGCAGGGTGGTGCCATAGCGCGGCGCCGGCTCCGGCCACTTTGGCCCTTCCAGCTATCGGGCGGGCTCCGCCGTCGAAGGTGACTTCGCACGGCACTTGGGCCCGGTCCTGATCAGGGACGGGGGAGTCGCTGAGAGTGACCTCTTGCCCGTGCCCCATGGGTCGGGAGGCGACGAGTGTAAGGCAGCGCCTGGTGCATGCATGTCCTGCAGAAGGCGCCTGACCAGTACGCGGTGGGGCTGTCTTCCGTGACGCGGGGGCATGGAAGCCACCCTGGCCCGGCCAGCAGCCATGCCGCGACCGCATGGGTGGCCCGGCGGTGTAGGAGGCGCTGGCCGGGCAGGATTGAGCCCGCGGCAGCAGCCAGCCTTCTACAGCCGCCGTCAGCCCTGTTGGCCAGCCGTGCGCCGCGCAGGGTGGTCGACCCATGCACAGAGCAGGGCGGGACGCCATGCGGCATACATTCCTGGCAGGCTGTGTCAGGACGCGCCCAGACGCTGTCGGCGTCGGCGCCCGGTATAGTTATGGTTCTGTCGTTATCCTCAGGGACGTCGCTGGAGCGGTCGACCACCATCCCGGAGCGAATGAGTTGTGCTGCGCTGTCCGCTTCCAGCGGTGTTCTGCCAAGCGCTACGTAGTACCTGTAGGAGACTTGGTGCAGAAAGACAGCGCGTGTCCGCGCGTGGTCGCCAGGGGCGAGGATGGCGTGCGGGAGGAGGTCCGGTGCGTCTCCAGGGCACACCAGTGTCCAGGCAAGCGCGACGGCAGGGCACCACCCCCACAGGTGCTCGCTGCCGGCATATCCCGTGCCACACAACGGGCAGGCACCGTAAGGGCTAGGCACTGGGCTGGGCATCGCGCAGGATGGGCCGCATGCGCTGCGGGTGCTGGCAGCGAGGGCGTGGAGTCGTTCTGGTAGGGCGTGCTGCGGCAGCAGTGGCCACTTCGCCTGGGGCCCTGCCCAGTGCCCCAGGTAGCGGCTGCATCAGGCAACGCCCCGGTAATGGGACGAGGCGGTATGCCATACGTGGTCGGCCTCGCATTGACATCCGCTGCACTGATGGGGGAACCGATCCTGGGCGCCTCGCCATCTCGCGTGCCCTGGGAGGCCGTTGGAGAGAAACTTGAGGATGTGGTAGGCAGCGGTGAAGTCGGCAGCTTGGGCGAGGATGTCCCACTCCCTCGCTTGTCTGGGCGCCCACCTCCGCCGGCGGCTGACCCCTGCGAACCAGTCGCTGGCCGCGGTTCCATAGTGCTGGGCCCATGCGGTCGCGTAGAGGTCACGGCCGAGGAGCCGACCCCGTGGCAGGTCAGGTTGGGCCACGCGTGTCGCGATGATGCTGGCGGCCTTGGGTAAGGCGAAAGATTTGGCCCCCCTTCGCGGCCGGGCAGGTGGCGCAGGGTTGCTGCTGGCCCATCTGACGAGCTTGTTCCACCTGGTCAGCGCCCTCCGTTTGGACGGTGAAGGCCCCCATACGTCGCCCCGTGCGCGTGCCAATGCTGAGATGCTGCGGGCCAGGGAAACGGGGCACTCGGGGCAACCCGGTATCTGAAACATGAAGCCCAGGCCCGTGAGGATATGGTCGGGAGCCCAGTGGGTGCCGGCAAGCCCGATCGCCAGGCGTAGTTGGGCCTTCATGGGCCTTTCAAGTGCTGGGGAAGGGGGTACGTAGTGGGCGCGATAGGGGATCAGGGAGGCGGCGCACGCGCTCCACGCCGCCGCCCCCCGTCCGGGCGAGGCGCGTGCGTCGTAGAGCGCGAGGGTTCTGGTCCGCATCTTACTCGTGGCCTTTCCCCGGGCGCTGGTGATCATAGCGTCCGTGGCGCATTGTCTGCCAGCATGCGCGAGACCACTGCTGCGCCCAGGCATGGCCATTGTGACCTGACGCACGAAGAGCCGAACGGGGAGCGTGCCATGATTCGCCTCCACCAGGCGTGGTGGCGGCTGGGACAAGGGCAGTCTTGAACGTGCACGCACACCCCTCCTGCCAAATCCAGGCGTCCTTGGCGCCTCTCGGGCCAAGTTCGCGGGCGAGGATCCTCCTCGTCAACTCCGGAGTTAGGCCGATCACCACGGGTGCTCCGCTGGAATGACATCTAATCTGCACGGGGATGGACGTACAGGCCCGCCGCAGATTGTCTGGAGCCGTTGGGTGCACGAGCCCCTGGCATGAATGTACGTCGACGCAAAGTCCAGCTACGTGCGAGGCCCACGAGAGCAGGATAGAGGTGCGTAGGGCCTGCTCGGCGGTGGTGAGAAGTGCTGCCAGGTCGCCCACGTAGGCGGGGCAGCTGTCCCTGGTGGCGGCAGAAGTTGTCAAGGCGACGGAGTCGCACGCCATGCACCATAGGAGGGGGGAGGCGGTGCCTCCCATGCCGATGGAACGAAGTAGTCGCCTCCTGGGTCCAGCGCGGGCGCCTTTGCACGTCTGCGCGTGCCTCTGCTCGACGATGGCCATGAGGGCGTGCCTGAGCCAGGGTGGTAGCCTCCATCGCCGTAGTAGCTCGCCCACCCACTGGAGGGACAGTCTCTCGAACGCTTTGCTCTGGTCGGCAAATAGCGTCGCCGTGTAGCGGTGGACGGGGAGGCCCTCGCCACTGCTTCCCTGATGTAGGCGTCGACCGCAGTGCCGTAGCCCCCCAAAACATTGTGCCGGGCAGCGCCGGGGGGGGGTTGACGGCGGACGCTTTGCCGAGGTGGTCGGTGGCTGCGGTGATGTTAGGCCCGCACTGTCCACCGCTCTTGGCTGCTTGGTCTCCTGCGAGCTGGGGCGCGATCAGCGACCCGAGAGGGTCGGCCAGTGATGCGCCGAATAGGCGACGCATGCAGGTAGGCAGCTGCAGGGGGCGCAGGTCAAAGGGGCGCTCGGCGCCAGGGATCTTGAGCATCCACACTAGGAGGTCTACGGATGGGCCGAGGACTTGCTCGAGGCGCCTTGGGTCCACGCGGGCGATGTGCCAGGCCTGGGCCAGGAGGCAGGCGACGAATCTGGAGCCTGGGTGGCATGCCTCGCACGGTTCTCCGTCGATGCCAGGTGCGCTCCCTGCTGGATTCAATACGAGGGCGGCTAGGCGCCCCCACTGCGGCGCAGAGAGCTCTGGTAGGTGAGTCATGCGTCCACCCGCGAAGTAGGAGTCCAGGAGGCGCGTGCAGGCTGGCGGCAGGGGAGGCACCGATTGCCAAATGCCCGCTCGGCTGTTCCACAAGATCTTTTCCATCTTGGGGGCGGTGTCGTGCCAGCGATCGTCAGGTACTCGCACTCCTCATGGAGTGTGACTTCTTGAAGATCTCCCTAACAATCCGGTAGTGCGGGGCAAGCTGGACCCTCTCGACACCAGCGCCGCGCTGCCACGGAGTTAGCTGGGCTGCCCGTCGCTGGGTCTGGTCCGCGCGCCATCTGGTCTCCCACGCGGCCGCCTCGCGGACACCCTGCGCCTGTCAGCCATGCTGCCAGGGGCCCGGTTGGTCTGAACGACGCGGCGCCCGCTGCGGCTCTTCGCAGCCGCGCGCCCATCATGGGGACAAGGCGCCGTCTGACCCAGCATGTCCACCAGGACGCGATCATGGCGCTGAGGGCATCGCGCCCGTGCTCAGCCAGCGCGTTGATCAGGGGTGGTGCGCGGTCCGTGACGGGCGGGATGGATCGTCGTGGCTGTCGTCTTCATGGTTCAGGTAGTCTCTATCATCGGCTGGGCGTTCGTCGGGGAGGCAGCCAGGGGGCGCAGGCCGGGTCCAGTCACTGGGCTGCACGAGGCCCGTCAGGTCCACTTGTGGCACCTGGAACATCATTTCCAAGATGCTGCAGCGTCGCCGTAGGTAGTCGCGCGCCTCCCCCGGGAGCGCTTTGTAGGCCCAGGGCGTGAGCACGTCGTATCTCTTGACTGCGGGAAGTGTGGACGGGTCGGCGAAAATCAAGGCGCGATCGGATAGTAATGTTTTCCAAACCTTTGAGATGCGGCATGCTCACGCCGCCGAGGCTGGGCAGGCGAACGCGTCGATCTGGGACTCGCCGTCAGCACCGATGCGGGCGGGGCCGTCGGCGGGGGCTGGGTGGGAGGCGCGCCTGTTCAGCATGGAGACCCATGCAGCGACGTCCTCAAATTCACCGTCTCGCGGGCCCTGCCATTCCACGTCGACGTCTCCCCCCCAATGGGTATGGACATCGTTCGGTTCGGCGACGGCGTCCGCCAGGGCGGCCAGGACGTCGGAGCGCCGGTCTTGCGGATGGTAAACCGACACCACGCGCAATGCGTGGCCTTGCTTGCGCACGGCGGCTGAAATGGCGCACCCGGGGCCCAGGGTGGCGGAGTCGATGAGCTCGTATTCCTGCGATAAAATGATGGCGGCCCCCCCTGCCCATCCGCCGCCAGGCCCCGGGCAGGCCGGAGCGCTACAACGCTCCTTGCGGGGAACATGGTCGTCCACACTCCCACGCCGTGGTCGGACCAGTGTGTTTCCTGCAGTAGAGCAATGCGCCTGTGCGCGGACGCCATGGTGATGGTGGCCAGATTGGCATGGTTTTTGCGTGCTAAGGTGCTACGTAGGTACCGAACGTTCCACACGAGGAAAGAAGACAGCATGGAGTCGCGGGCGGCGGCCAGGGCGCGGCGAAGGTCGCCAAGGCAATGCTGCCGGCATAACTCGCCCCAAGTCGCCCGCCTTGGAATGGGGGTGTTATTAAGACGAGACCACAAGGTGCTCGGGCATCGCACCGGGGAAAGATCGGCCTCTGCCAAGGCTGCTCTGAGCGAGGCGCTCGCTACGCGCCAGGCGCCGCTTCGTTTCACGGGAATGAAGGGGGCCGAGCGGCGGGGGGCCAACCGCTGCGCGCACAGGGCGGGCCCCCCATTGGGAGTCTAGGGGCTCCCTAGCACGTGTCTGACAGGTCCGCGCAGGTCGCCGTTCCGGATCACTTGCGCCTCGACGTCGCCCCGAAATGGGGTTCGCACCAGGGTTGCAAAGGGCTAGTTCCAGCGTGCTTCTGCGCGCAGTCGGACGAAGACCTCCGCCAGCTGCTGCGGGTTGGGGCACGTCCGTTTAGGTGCCTCGCCGGTGCGGAGCCACTCCTTGAGGAGAGTAATTCGCGGGCGTCGCAGACATCGGGGGTCGAAGTGCGCGCCGACTGCGCCGCGCCGCTGTCGCCCCTCGAGCCTGAGGGCGGCCAGGTGCGCCTCCAGTCCAATGGCCCGGGCGCCTTCGCACTCGCTCGGTGGACGTTGTCCGCGCGCCCGTCCGCGCTGCATGAGCCATCTGCCCCACGCGGCCACCGCGGCCTCGTTGGCATTCGATTCCATATCCCTGCCTGCGCAGACGAGTTGGAAGCCCGCCCGCACCCATCTCCACTCTTCCCCCCATGCGTCTAGGATGTTTCGGATGCGTGTCTCGACCGCGCCCAGGCTGCCCAGGAACCAGCGTTGTTCGTGTTCGAGGTCGTAGAGCAAGTGACGCACTCCAGTCTGGCACATGCTGGGCAGAATATCGTCTTGGTCTCCGCGTGACCGCGTCCAGGCGGGGACAATTCCGTCGTGCCGGAAGGCCCATCCGTGCTCCCAGAGTGGGGCGATCCTCTGTGTAGCCTGTAGGTCGCCTGGCTGCGATGAAGGAATGGACGCCAGCCAGGTTCGCTGCCGTGGTCCAGGTGCCCAGTCTGTGACATTCATGACCTCAGCGTTGCCTGTGGATAGGTTGCCTAGTGCTTCTCGCATGCCGTCGCGGTGCACCCCTTGCATTTGGTGGACGTTTTCACAGGTAACATGCACGTAGATGTCGCTACGTCGTCTGGCGGCATAGTGCAAGGCAAGAGGCACGGCAAAGAGATGCCACGACGCTCGCCCGGCCAGCCCGCCCCATCCCCCGCGGGCCCCGGCCCTAGAGAGATTGTTGCATGGGCTACCAGCCACTACCAGCAGTAGGCAGTGAGCAGGAAGCGAGTCGATGAAGCAGTCCCACCGTGAGGTGCCCTCCGGGCCTTGCATGAACCAGTCGCACGTCGTGTGACAGCCAGGTGCGGGCGGAACCTCCAATCATGGGCGCGTCCCCCGTTGCGGACGTGCCAGAGTTCCCCGACGAATGCTGCAAGGTTTCTGTCGATCCCGACGTAGGCGGAACTGTGGAAGGCACAGGTGGCCCGTAGGTCTGCAGCCAGCTGTCCTTGCGCCAGTCTCGCCGCGCCGACGCCGTCGAAGAGCGAAACGAGGGCGAACTGAGGCGTCCCAGGTGTTGCTTCGCTCGCTAACCTTGCCTGGGGAGCTGATGGTGCAACGCGGTTCGCATGCACCCAACGAATGCGACCGAAAAACGTCGTCTGGAGACGCCATGCACTGCACCCTGGCAATTATGCCGGCACACGCCAGTTCGTCTACAGCTCGTGTTAGGGCATTATGGGCCCAGGTGCCCTCTCGGAGATATGCGGTAATACTGGAGCCACGCCTGTGTTCGGGTCAGTCACGCGCTGCCAGGCGGCCGGCAGCGCGTCGCGCGCGCCTGGCGGGGTGGCCGCGGACGTGTCCGGATCGACGCTGGCTGTGCCTTGGCGCATCTGCCGTGGGACCGATGACGGCGCACTGGCGCCGCCTCCTTGCCGGGGCCATCTGGGCGCGGCGCTGCCAAGACCGGGGGTCTGAGCGATTGCCGCCGCCGGGGGCCCGTTGTAATGTTGGGGGGCAGGCGGGTCAGGCACGCCAGGATTAAGGGGGGGCCAGGGTGCGATAGCGCCTCTCGTTGGGCCAGTGGGCGGGGCCACCCGGTGTCTCTCTAGAGCGGCTGGGGCGTCTGCGCCCGCGGGGGGGCGTTGGCGTCCTCGGGGGTCAGCGGTGCGCGACCGCTGTCTCCTCCCGTCGGGGTCGGCGGGAGCGTCGCGCCCCACTCGGCACTGCGCAGGAGGGCTGCGGCCGCGCTGGGGCCCCTGAGTACGTCGCGTGGTCTGGGCGCTCGGGGCCGCCTGGCTTCTATCCTCACCGCCTGCAGGCGTGGGGTTTGCTGATGTAGCAGTGGTGCTGGGGCGTTCCCCTCGTCCTTCCCGCGCTGCTTCCTGCCCGCTGCCAGTAGGCTCGGTGGCGCGAGGCGCAGTGCGCGCTCTCTGGTCGCCATCGTCGGTAGGAGGGCGGTTTGGTTCTCGATGCGGCTCCAAGCGGTTACCCGCCCCTGGGTCTGCGCGGTCGGTGGCGCTGACGGCGCTTGCCCGAGTGACTGTCTCGCCGCCCCCCTGTTCTCCTGCCCCTGCTGCGGCGCCGTCGGTGGCATGCAAGAGTCCTGCAAGGGTGGAGATTGCGGGGATGTTCGCGGTAGCCTCGGTGGCGGCTGTCGGGATGCGCGGGCCTCTTTCTGCCGCCTCGTGGAGAAGGCCGAGGCAATGCGCAGGGTGCAGTGGGTCCATCGGTTGTGCCGGCCCCTGGCAGCCAAGCTGCCTTGCTTGCTGTCGCAGTCGAAGACAGGCGGAGTCCATCGCTAGCGCGCCGTTGACTCCGGCCGTGGAGACAGGGCCGACGATCCCCAAGCGCGGTGGGGAACCTGGCAAGCATGCGGCGTTCCACAGAGCCTCGAGCGCGTCAACTGCAGCTGAGTTGAGTCCGCGGATGCCCCATGGGGTCCTTGCGCGAGCGCGCAGTACGTCGGCGGTCGTAGCCCATACCAGCCATGTGAGCAGGTCGTGCCATGGCCCTGCTTGTCCTCTGTTCTCGGCCCCGATGATGGTGGCGGCTGTGCGATTGTCGAGGCATCTGCTGAAAAGCGCAGTGAGGGCGTGCACCGTTTGCCTTGTGAGTCTCTCCCAGTCGGTTTCAAGTGACGGGCGGAGGCCAGGCCCCGAAGGCCCAGGTGCGCCCCTGCACAACGGGTCGGCAGGGTTGGCTCCATCCACCAGTCCTTGCGCCGCTCCGGCCATCGGTAGCGGAGGGGGGGTTTCGCTACCACGCCCAGAAGTGGGTAGTGCGCCTTCTCGGGCGCAGGTGTCAGGTGCCCCTGGGCGAGGGAGGTTTCCGTCTGCCACGGCCGCTGGGGTGCGACTCCTTTCTGTGTCCCTGGCCTGTGGCTGTCCGTCCTCGGCGCGAGCGTCACTCTCCCTCGTTCTAGTGTCATGGGGGTCGGTGGGCGCTGCGGCGCCGTCGTCTGGGTCATGGGCGGGGCTATCCGTACCAGCGGCGGTGGCTTCCGCGGTACTCTGACCGCCCGTTCCGAGGATGATCGCTGCGCGGCGCTCCCGCGGTCGAGCCGCGCGTCGCGCGCGTGCTTGTTGGCGGGGAGGTGTTTTTTCATTCGTTCCCGCTCTGTTGGTCGCTCCGGGGCAGGGCGTCTGGTCGCCGTTGCAGGCACGGGGGGCGGGGGCTGGCGTCGGGGAGGCTTGCGGGTTGGAGTGTGCGTTAGCCTCCACCTGCATGGGGTCGTCTGGTTCATCTCCTTCTGCTTCGCCTCCATGCCCCCTGCCTCTCGTGCTTCTTCCTGGCCCTCCGCGCTGCCTGTCTGTCAGGTGCTGGTGGTAGACCCGCTCCCACAGCGTTCCGAGAGCGTGAGTGGCGCCCTCTGTCACGATGTGGGAGGTGAGCCCCTCGTCTGGGGACCGGGCGTCGCACGTCCCTGGGATCGCTAGGTGCGGGCTGTGGCCGTCGAAGGCCGCGTTAGGCGGCTCCGTAGTCCATTGCGCGAAGGGGTTCATCCGTAGGGTTGCCTGTCCTACGCCAAGCTCTGCGGCCAGTTGGTCGAAGTGGTCGCGGTCCAGGGTGGCTGCTTGAATGTGCTGGAAGAGCCAGCATACGATGCTCATGGCGTGTCTGAAGTCGGTGATGGGCCTGCCTGCCAGCGATCGTTCGGCTTCTGCCTTCATCCTTGCCTCGATCCAATTGGCCAGGGTGTGCATCCGATGTGTCGGCAGCACCTCTGCGAACGCCCCGAGCGCGAGCTGCGCTGCCCTCAGAGCGTCGGAGCATGCCTCGATGAGTCCACCCCCAGGTGGTGGGTCGGTCTGCGCTCGCTGCAGTATCACTTCTCGCATGCGGGGGTATTGCACGGGCCTGGCTGGGCCTGGTCGCGGGGCGGGGGCAGCGTGCCTTGTCTGGGTCGCCCGCGTGGGGGGTGAGGCGGCTCGGCTAACCCCAGGGCTTCTGGCGTGGGCGGGGGTGGGTGGTCGCACGTCCTTCTGGCGATCCATACGTCGCCGACCACGGCCTCGGCGTGGATGTGCACAGGCGGAGCGTATCCGAGCGCGGCGGCCGCGGTGTCCGCCGTCGCTGGGAGGCCGACGGTACACCAGCAGGGCAACGTAGGCATGTAGTTGGTCGTTTCTCCCGCGGCCTGTACTACCACGTGCCCTCCAGAGAAGACTGCCATAATGATGTATTCGCCTGGGTCGATGCGGGCGTCGACGTTGCGGGTCCCGCCCTGTTGCCCGTGTCCGAGCATCATTGGGGGGGCGCCGCGGGGGCGATCGCTCGCATCGGGCCGATGTGGTCATCGACCCGGTCTGTGGTGAGAGTTGGAGGTCCGATCCTTGGGAGCGCATCAGCGCGGGCCGCGTCTGGGTCGGTGGCGGGGCGGGCCAGGGTCTGATCAGGAGGCGGCACGCACCGTGCCCTGTCGTGCCCATTAGCGGCAGGTGCCGGTGGGCAGGCAGCAAAGGGTCTGGGTACAGGCGTCGTATCTCGGCCCCCCCAACTTGCACTCCATGACACACACACACACAACAAATGACTCCCCCAAAACCAAGCGATCCTCCAAAAATCGAGCGACTCCCTAAAATCCAAACGACACCCCCAAGACCAAACGACTCCCCCGAAACCAAACGAACCGACTCCCCAAAGCCGAACGACCCCGCCCCCGCCCCCCCCCAAGAAAGAAATCAAAAACATAACAAGGAGACGGAAAAAATACCCTCCCAAAACCAAACGACTCCCCCAAAGCCAAACGACGCCCCCAAAAAAACAAAACGACTCCCCAAAAACCGAACGGCTCCCGCAAAAACCAAACGAAATCTCGAAAAAGCAAACGACCCCCCAACAATCGAACGAGTCCTCAAAAACCAAACGAATCCCAAAATCCAAACGACCCCCCGAGGACCACATGACCCCCAAACCGAAACGATCCCCCCCAAACCGAACGACCCCCCCCCCCCCCCCAAAAAAAAAAGAAAAAAGCCAAACGATCCCCGAAGAAAGCCAACGCCTCCCCCAAACCAAACGAACCCCCAAAAAGCGAACGACTCCTCCAAAACCAAACGACTCCAAAAAAAACAGACGACTCCCCGAGGACAGGACAGCCCCCCCCCCCCGAAAAAAGAAACACATCAAATAACCTCAAAGACCAAACAACCAAACGGCTCCCCAAAAACCGAAAACCAGACGACTCCCCTAAAATCAAGCGACTCCCCAAAGACCAGACGACTTCTCCAAAACCAAACGACTTCTCTTCCCAAAAGAACAGATGACCCCCCCAAAAAAACAAACAGCCCCCCTTACCCCCCCCCCCCCCACACCCACCCAAAAAAAAAAACTGTTGCAAAAAAACTCAAAGACCAAACGACCAAACGGCCCCCCAAACCCAAACGACCCGCCAAAAACCAAACGACCCCCCCCCCCCCAACAAAAAAAACAGACACTACCCACCCACCCCCCCACCCCCAAAAACAACAAAGGACCCCCAAAAAACAAACGACTCCCCGAAAACCAAGCGACACTGCCCGAAACTCAAACGAACGACCCCAAAAAAAACGGGCGCCCCCCCCCTTCAAAAACACACACACACACACACAAACCAAACGACTCCCCAAAACCAAAAGACCCCCGAAAACCCCAACGACTCCCAAAACCAAACAACGCCCCGAGAACCAAACGACCCCCCCCCCCCTCCCAAAAATGCACAACCAAGGCCCCCCTAAACCCGCCAAAACCCAAGCGGCTCTCTAAATACCAACGGACTCCCCAAAACCAATCGACCCCGCCCCCCCACCCCCCCACCCCACAAAAAATACCCTGGCGACGTACCCAACCCATGCGCAATGCGGGACATGAGTAGCCTGGGAGACGTTATACGGAGGTGCTGACGTGGCATGAGCGCATATATTTCTGCGAGCGGCATTCGTGAGGCTCGCAGCCCCCCAAGGATTGCGATGTCTCGCTCAGATCTGCCTGGTGCCTCGCTCCGCTGAACCCGCCACCAGCCTTCGAAAGTGGCGACAGCTTCGCAGATCGCATCCCCCCAAGGACGGCGAGGCCCCGCTCAGATCTGCGCGGTGCCTCACTCCGCTGGACCCACCAGCAGCCCTCGAAAGTGGCGACAGCTTCGCATATCGCAGCCCCCCAGGCACGACGAGGTCCCGCTCAGATCCGCGCGGCGCCTCACTCCGCAGGATCCACCAGCAACCCTCGAAAGTGGCGACAGCTTCGCAGATCGCAGCCCCTCAGGGACGGCAAGGTCCGCTCAGATCTGCGCGGTGCTTCACTCCGCTGGACCCACCAGCAGCCCTCGAAAGTGGCGACAGGTTCGCACATCGCATGCCCCCAAGGACGGCGAGGTCTTGCTCAGATCCGCGCGGTGCCTCACTCCGCTGGACCCACCAACAGCCCTCGAAAGTGGCGACAGCTTCGCAGATCGCTATGTTGGCCCCCCAGGCACGGCGAGGTCTTGCTCAGATCCGCGCGGTGCCTCACCCCGCAGGACCCACCAGCAGCCCTCGAAAGTGGCGACAGCTTTCGCCGATCGCAGCCAACCAGGCACGGCGACGTCTTGCTCAGATCCGCGCGGTGCATCACTCCGCAGGACCCACCAGCAGCCCTCGAAAGTGGCGACAGCTTCGCAGATCGCAGCCCCCAAGCACGGCGAGGTCTTGCTGAGATCCGCACGGCGCCTCATTCCGCAGGACCCACCAGCAGCCCTCGAGTGGCGACAGTTTCGCAGATCGCAGCCCCCCAGACACTGCGAGGTCTTGCTCAAATCCGCGCGGTGCCTCACTCCGCAGGACCCACCAACAGCCCTCGAAAGTGGCGACAGCTTCGCAGATCGCAGCCCCCCAGGCACGGCGAGGTCTTACTCAGATCCGCGCGGTGCCTCACTCCGCAGGACCCACCAGCAGCCCTCGAAAGTGGCGACAGCTTCGCAGATCACAGCCCCCCAGGCACGGCGAGGTCTTGCTCAGATCCGCGCGGTGCCTCACTCCGCAGGACCCACCAGCAGCCCTCCGATCGCAGATCGCAGCCCACGGCGAGGTCTTGCTCAGAGCATCACTCCGCAGGACCCACCACAGCCCTCGAAAGTGGCGACAGTTTCGCAGATCGCAGCCCTCCAGGCACTGCGAGGTATTGCTCAGATCCGCGCGGCGCCTTACTCCGCAGGACCCACCAGCAGCCCTCGAAAGTGGCGACAGTTTCGCACAGCCCCCCCGGCACGGCGAGGTGTTGCTCAGATCCGCGCGGTGCCTCACTCCGCGGGACCCACCAGCATCCCTCGAAAGTGGCGACAGTTTCGCAGATCGCAGCTCCCCAGGCACGGCGAGGTTTTGCTCAGATCCGCGCGGTGCCCCACTTTGCAGGACCCACCAGCAGCCCTCGAAAATGGCGACAGCTTCGCAGATCGCAACCACCCATGCACGGCGAGGTCTTGCTCAGACCCGCGCGGTGCCTCACTCCGCTGGACCCACCAGCAGCCCTCGAAAGTGGCGACAGCTTCGCAGATCGCAGCCCCTCCAGGCATGCTTAGACCCGCGCGGTGCCTCACTCCGCAGGACCCACCAGCAGCCCTCGAAAGTGGCGACAGCTTCGCAGATCGCAGCCTCTCAGGCACGGCGAGGTCTTGCTCAAAACCGCGCGGTGCCTCACTCCGCAGGACCCACCAACAGCCCTCGAAAGTGGCGACAGCTTCGCAGATCGCAGCCCCCAGGCACGGCGAGGTCTTGCTCAGATCCGCGCGGTGTCTCACCCCGCAGGACCCACCAGCAGCCCTCGAAAGTGGCGACAGCTTCGCAGATCGCAGCCCCCCAGGCAAAGCGAGGTTTTGCTCAGATCCGCGCGGTGCCTCAGTCCGCAGGACCCACCAACAGCCCTCGAAAGTGGTGACAGCTTCGCAGATCGCAGCCCCCCAGGCACGGCGAGTTCTTGCTCAGATCCGCGCGGTGCCTCACTCCGCAGGACCCGCTAGCAGCCCTCGAAAATGGCGACAGCTTCGCAGATCGCAGCCCCCCAGGCACTGCGAGGTCTTACTCAGATCCGCGCGGCGCCTCACTCCGCAGGACCCACCAGCAGCCCTCGAAAGTGGCGACAGCTTCGCATATCGCAACCCCCAGGCACGGCGAGGTCTTGCTCAGACCCGCGCGGTGCCTCACTCGGCAGGACCCACCAGCAGCCCTCGAAACTGGCGACAGTTTCGCAGATCGCAGCCCCCATCGTCGGCGAAGAGAGGGTAGCAGGAGGCGGGAGGTGGTGGGAGGGCCCCCCAGGGACGGCGACCACAGGGGTGGCGGGAGGAGGACGCGACCACACCCCTCCATTCAAAACAAATACCCAACCAAGGAGGGTTGGGAAAAAAGGCCCCCCACCAACCAAGCGCGTCCCCCGACAACCCAGAAAAAAACCAGACGACTCCCCCAGAAACCGAACGACCCCCAAAAAACCGAATGACTTCCAAAAAACCGAACGGCCCCCAAAAAACCAAACGACACCTCCGAAACCGAACGACCCCATCCCCACACATCCTTTCCAAAAAAACATCCATAAACTACAAGAGACAAAAAATACCCCCAAAAAAACGAGAAGCAGAATCGAACGACTGCCCCGAAAACCAAGCGACTACCCCCCTTGATAAATTCTTTTGCCGAGATGGCTGCGGACAGGCGCAAGCATATGTTCGATATCTCTGCAGCCCTCCTCGAGCTCGCATGCTGCCCCAGGCGCGCTCGGCCGAAAGCGCCTGCCGCCCGGGGCTCAGCCAGCCCCTTTCCGAAGGTAGTGGAGCGCGGGGTCAACGGCCAGCCATCGCGCCGACACGGCCGCCCCAGGCCCCGTTGAGAACACACCTCGGGCGCCCCCCAGCCAGGAGCGCCTCGCCGCCACGCGGCGCCCGGTCACGGTCGCAGCCGCTCAAGCCACCAATCTGACCGGGCACCGGGATCTGCGCCGCCAGAGCCCCCGGGTGCTCGCCGGACTCGAAGGCGAAGCCGCTAATCTTCAAGCGCTTCTCGACGTCCACGCGCGAGTCCCTTGGTCCCGAGATCTGCCGGGTTAGACTCCCCCGGCGTCTTCCAAACGTCACTATCCCCCCTCGCCCGCTTCTCCAGCACCCAGAGCAAAGGAGTGTGCAGGTGCCTGATGCGCCCGACGCCGCGCCTGCCGACGATGCCCTTCGCGGCGCCGCTGTCCGCGCGCATCACAGGGTGCAGCATCATTCCGAGGTCTGCGCCAAGAGAGCGCACCCCTAGGGCAACTGAGGCGCCCTCCACCGCGGCCGTGAACCCCGCCTCGCCGCGGGACAGGGCAGTCGCGCCCTGGGCGCCCACCGTGCTCTTCAAGAGGTGAGAGCCAAAGAACACGAGAACGGAACTCACACTCTTGCGGTCTATCGGGTCGCCAGCCCAGTCGGAGTCGCAGTAGAGGTCTACGCGCTTGCACTCGTGGCGCCGCTCAACGAAGTTCTGCGCACATCGGGGCTCTCCCCTCAGGAAACGAAGGACCCTCTTGAGCCGGGCCAGTCCGCCAGTAGCGGGCCCGGCCATGCGATTGCAAAACTCGCTGGCCACGCACCACCGGCGGGGCGCGTCCTGGGCGAGGAAGCCGAGCCGCATACACAAAGACCTGTATGCCTTCGTCTCCTCGTCGCCCTGCAGCGGAGTCTCATCGCAGTAGGACGCGCCCTTCTCCGTCGGCGCCGTCGCCGCCCTGGAGCCAGCACCGCCCAAGCCGAGTTCATGAACGAGTACCCGTGCGTGGCGAGGGTCAGGCTCCATGGCGATCCTGCTCCCGGCGGCGATGTCGCCGCCGACGTAGGACATGAGCCGATTCAGGATCGTCGCGCGCGCGTCGTCCGAGGGGTCTGGACCGAGGAGCGCCTTCCTCTGCGCCAGCATGTGCTTCCGCAGCTCGGCCCCCATCGCGTCGAGCTGCCACTCCTCACCCTCGAAGACAAAGTCATCGCCACGCACCACACCTGACGAAGATCCGTCGGAGTTGGTGAAGGCGCAGGGGCAGGAGACGCCTACCCCGTAGCCGGCCAGGGCCAGCTTCTCCCGGTGGTACTCCCCCCAGCCGTCCGCCGCGCCCCCCACACCGTACATCACGCGAAGCAGTAGGCCCACTCCGCCACGGTCCACAGGAGGGATACGGATGAACAACTTGCGCTTGACCGGCGGATGGAAGTGAGCCCTCGGATGTCCAGGATGAGAACCTTCTTCTTCTTGAAGCAACCGTTGGGGTTCTTGGCCTTCGCCATGGCCTTGCTCAGCACCATCTTGGTGCCTCCCCACGGCGGAGTGCCAGCAAAAGTGCCCTCGAGCCACGGGTTCCCCCACTTGACCTCCTTCGCGCACACCCGCGACCTCACGTCCACGTTCGCGTGGTCGCATTTGTTCGCGGCCACCACCTGGCACCGATGATCTCGCGGCCGTCCGCCTCGGAGGCGCCCACATGCTTGTAGACAAGGATCCCATGGAGAAACTCGACCTCCGCCTCGCGCGCGTCGGCCACCTTCCCAGGGGGCAGCTGTACGCCAGTCACGTCATCACAGATGTTCACGTACTCGGGAATGCGCAGCATCTCGCGGGTCTCGGCGTCCACGTTGTAGCCCTCGCCCAGGCTGCCCACGGAGATGCCCATGCCGCTCGCCATCTTGTCCAGCTCGACCTGCGCCTCGAAGCCACGCAGGATGGCCGCCACGAGAGCCGGCGGGTAGTTGGCCTTGTGCTTGGCCTCCCCGTCGAGCAAGTGGTAGTGCTCGCGGTAGCCGCCGTGCCGATTCCTGCTCTGGAAATGAGCGAGCTCCTTCGCGATGCACAAAGAGTAGGTGAGCCAGCCAGTGCGCCCCTGGACGATCGCGTCCTTCATGCTGCCGTCGGGTTGCTTGACCGGAACTGTTTGTCCGGCCTCGCACTGGTCATTGGCCACGTGGAAGACGACCTTCCTGACGATGAGGTCCTGGATGCCGCTGGCGTGCCCTGACCTCGCCGAGTGCGGAGCCTCGTCCAGCTGCTTGTTGTACATCGTGACGCACATGGCCACGTGCTCGATCGCCTCCGCCATGAGGCCCTCGATCGTCTCCTCCTTCACCGATCCGAAGTCCAGGAGCGACGTCCACGCTGTGCAGCGCGGAGAGCCGATGAGCAGTAGCGGCCGCCCTCGATCTAGGAGCCGCATCGCCTCATCTCGTTGAACTGGAACGTTCAGGCCCCACCCCGCCCCGGGGTCGAGCGCGAAGCCCGGCAAGAGGCCGAACTCCCTCGCGCGCTCAAGGAACCTTCCGCGCCCGGAAACCTCAGGGACCTTCGCCAGGTCGGACTCGAGCTGGGACAACTCGATCGGATTGCAGCCGAGCTTGACCAAGTCGGCGTTGGTGGCCTTCGCGGTGGAGCTGAGATCCTCCACCCTAGCGATGTCGTGCCCACCTCGGTGGCCAGCATCGTGGGCTCGGTGGCCACGTCGCCCGGCGGGCCAAGGTTCGGGCCCTCGGACATCGCGTCAGCCTCCGCGGCAGGAGCCGCTGCAGCCGCCGCCGATCCGGCAGCCTCTACCTGCATAGGCGCTGGAGTGCCCGGCGCGGACCGCCAGGCCAGGCGCGAGATGGCGTCTCGTACCCCCTCCGCCTCTTCGCTCATGCCAGGCGCTGGGCGGCGTCGGTGTTGCCCGCCATCGCCTGCTCGACCCGAACCCTGCCAAACCTCGGAGTGCGCCATTGCCGGCTTGCCTTCTCGAGCCGCCACGCAGCCCCCGCGGCCGTCGGTGCACCCGAAGCCGCCCTCCGCCACCGGCCTGACCTCGACCCCCCGGCGGATGTAGACGCGCCTCGGCCCCGCTAGCGACTTGCCCGCCAGCGGCGGCGGCAGCTCCTCCGCCGGAACCACCGGCGCAGCTGCCAGGTAGGGGACGATCCTCTCTGCGTCGTCGTCGCCCGTCTTGTGGGGCCCCAGCCGTGGGAGCCCCCTGCATGCCTCCGCGAAGCTCTTGTCGCCCCGCTGCTACTCCAGCAATCGCCGGATCGCGTTGGCCTCGAAGTCGCCGTCCTTCGTGAGCACGATGACCTCGTCAGCGCGGTCGAGGAGCCCTACACACATGCCCGCGTGGAAGCGCTCGTCGAGCTCGCGCCGATGTTTGCCGTCGGCAACGGTCAAGAAAATCACCAGCTCACAGAACTCCGGCACCCGCCGGCGGCAGGGCCTGCCCTTCCGCCTCGCGAACGCCGCCCTGCCGTCGTCGCCAGACCTCTGGAACCGATTCAGCAGCTGAAGCGAATACCGAAGAGCCCAAACCACCAGAGGGTGCGCAGCGTGGAACTTCGACTTGTGGAGCTCAACCGCCCTGTGGACCAGGACCCTCGCGAGGCTCTGGACCTCCCAGATTGCTCGCTCGATGTACCCGTTATTCTGGGAGTCGCCTACGGGGCTCTCCTCGGGTGCCACAGAGATCCCACAGCCCGCGCGGCGCACCTCCGGGACCGCGGCCTCCGTGACCGCTAGGAGGGAGCCCTCGCCGTCGGACTTGAAGATGAACTTGGCGCGGCCAGTATGGATGATGACCTGGGCCACGATCTTGCACGAGCACTCGCGCTGGACGCCCTTGCACTGGACGGCGCGGGCGCCCACCCAGCGCGCGCCCGCGGGAGGCGGGCCATCCTTGACGATGATGCAAGGCACTGTCTTGCTCTCGATCTTCTCGACGTCGGACTTCTCGCCTAGGAATCCGCAATCTGTGCGCAGCACTGGGATCTGGCCGTCGGTCTCAGAGGCTCGACGCTGGTCGGCCTTGCCGCGGCCTGCCACGCAGTGCCTGCACCACGTTCGGCGTGGGAGGCGG
Source organism: Prorocentrum cordatum (assembly GCA_963575745.1). Taxonomy (NCBI): domain Eukaryota; class Dinophyceae; order Prorocentrales; family Prorocentraceae; genus Prorocentrum; species Prorocentrum cordatum. The sequence continues at coordinate 1,394,789 of CAUYUJ010022170.1, forward strand.
CACAAGTTGTGCCAGGCCACCTCGCGTGGAGTTGGTGTCGTCGGGCTCGCCAGAATTCGCACCTTCGCCCGACTTCCGAGTCGCCACGCATCGGGGCGCCAGCATCGCCCAAATTGTGAAGAGGAGGGGGCGCCGGCGAAGACAGAAGTGGCGCAGCCGCCGAACATGCCGTCGCACCGCCTTCCAGGCCAGCGCGGTCAGCAGGCGGAGAATCTCGTTGGTCCTGCAGGGGTACCAAAGTTACGGGGCCCCCCTGCAGCTTCTTCATGCCCGTGTCGGGTCTTACGGTCAAGCCTGCCCGATGCCCCCCGACCATGGGTCCACGTAGGCCACGATCTCGAAAACGTCGTTGACTCGCTCGATCTTCACCCGGGAGCCCGAGTGCGAGTGCTCGCAGAACGCACCCTTGCTTCTGTCGGCGTAGAAGTGGACGTCCAGGCCCCGATCGTTCATCTCAGCCATGCTCAGCAGGGGCTTGCGGACGTCGCAGACGTGCACCTTCATGTCCATGCGCTGGCCGTCGTCGTCGGTGAGGCTGCACGTCCGCTCGCCGAGGTCGACGATGCCTTTGCTGCCCTTGCCGGCAGGGACGTACTCAAACCCAGCCCTCGACTCTGGAGTGTCCCTCGTCGGGTAGTCGTCGCGCAAATCCTCGGGCCAGACCGTCACGCCCGCGCCCGAGTCCACGCCGATCTTCACACGCCTGTTGCGGTGGACCGCGCAAACCTCACCTCCCCGACCCTCCGGGAAGCAGAGCTGCAACGAGTAGCATCCCATCTGCTGGGTGGGCGCCAACGATGTCGACGCCGCAGAACGAGACTGGGCATGAGGCTGAGGTGGAGGAGGAGGAAGCTGTCCTTGCTGCTGCTGCTGCTGCTGGTCGCCCAGCTGCCCCACCTAACGATGATTGCCCTCCTTGGCGCGAGCAGCCTGCAACTTCCTGGACTGCGACCGCTTGCATCCCCAGATGCCGCAGAACCCGCAATCGCCACGGAAGTAGTCCGAGGCGCCGCCCTTGCCAGTACCAGCACCGCCTCCGTGACCTCGCCCCCCTCCGACTTTACCGTCCTTGCTTTTGTCCTTCGAGACCTCGAGCCCCTGTCCTTGCCTTTGCTCTTGCCCTTCGAGCCGCCGTCTTTGCCTTTGCCGCGGCCTCCAGGGCGTCCTCGACACCAACACAGTTGCCTACTGCGTCCAGTCTTGCCGCAAACGTCGCAGCGAGGCCGGGAGTCGACCGCGCCTACGTCCATGGGACCCGGGCTCTGAGTCAAGTACTTCTTCGTCCTGTAGATGCCCACTATATCTTCCTTCACTTTGTCGTAGGTGTCGAGCTGGTTGGAGTTCATGATCAGATGCTTTGCGACATCCTCCTGCCGGATGCTCTCGATGACGACGCCAACGCGCAGGTCGTCACCGACCTGCCTGTCTGACGCATGCTCGTACTGCTGGATTTTCTTCTCAAACCGCTCGAGCTCTTGCAGGAGGTCGTCCGACTCGAATCCGAAGCCTAGCACCTGCTGGAAAGCCCAGTGGTCCTCATCCCCGCCTTGCCTTTTTGCTGATCTGTGAGCTGTCGCCAGAGAAGAAGGCCCTGCCCCCGACCGACCAGTGCAACCTTGTCCGCCGCCTTGCCCTCGAGGAGCATGGCGAGGATGTAGTAGAGCTGCATGCTGAACTCCTTGTCCCTGTCGTCATGCAGCGCTGCGTTGGACGCACTCTCGGCCGACTCGGCCGTGTCCATGAGGAACAAAAGGTGCTCGCTGATGGCGCCCGCGTACGCACGTGTAACTATCGACCACGGGTGCCAATCGTCGTCCTTCCCGCTGAAGTTTTTCGGTTTCCCTATGAGCCGTGTGTCAACCACCTCCCGCGTCTGAGGCCGTGCTGCCGCCGCCGCCACCGCGCGCTGCTCATCGAGCGCGCCCCTGAACTGCAGGTTGACGTCCCGCAGCTCACTGACCACCTGCTCTAGCGCCGCCACGCGCTGCTCCGTCATCCCGGAGACGGCCGCGCTGCTTCAGCTGCTTCAACCACTGCCCGAGGTGACCGTAGCAGCGCCTCTTGAATGCGAGCCTGGAGATGCGGCCCACGACCAGGGCCCAGCGGTCTTGCACCAGCCTGGTGCCGCGCTCGGCCAGCTCGTCGGCCAGCTCGAACCGTTGTTTATGGCCGCCGGGTCCGCTGCCACGCGGGGAGGGGGCTGGTCAGCTCTCGCTACCATGATAAATTCTTTTGCCGAGATGGTTGCGGACAGGCGCAAGCATATGTTCGATATCTCTGCACCCCTCCCAAAAAACAACAAAATGCTTCCCCAACAACCGAACGGCTCCCCCAAAACCCAATACCACCCCCCTCCCGTCCCCCCCCTCCCCTCACCCCGCCCTCCCCCCCCCCCAACAAAAAAACTACAACTCCCCCCAAACCAAACGACCCCCCCAAACCCAAACGACTCCCCAAAACCAAGCGAATCCGCCAAACCCAACCGACACATCAAAAACGAAACGACTCCACCAAAACAAAGCGACTCCGCCAAAATCTTAACGACTTCCTCGAAGCCAAACGATTTCCCAAAGACCAATCGCCTCCCCAAAAACCAAAGGACTCCCAGAAACCAAACGACTCCCCCGAAACCGAGCGACGCCCCAAAAAACAGAACGAGTCCCCAAAAAAACAAACGACTCCCCAAAAACCAAGCCACTCCCCCCAGAGCCAAACGACTCCCCAAAAAAACCAAACGACTCCCTCAACTCCCCCAATACCGAGCGACTCCCCAAAACCAAACGACTCCCCCAAACACAAACAACTCCCCCAAAACCAAAAGGCTCCCCAAAAACCAAACGACTCCCCAAAAATCAAACGACGCCCCCAAAACCAAACGACTCCCTTAAAACCAAAGCAGTCCCGAGGGTCTCTCTTAGTGTTCGGGGAGTCGGCTCCCCAAAACCAAACGACCTCCCCCCCTCAAAGAAAACGATTCCACCAAAACCAAACGAATCGCCAATAACCAATCGACTCCACAAAAATCAAACGCCTCCGAACCGACTCCCCCAAACCAAGACGAGTCCCGGGGGACTCGTTTGGTGTTTCTGTTGGGGGGATATTTGACCAAACGAATCCTTGAAAACCAAACGACTGCCCCACAACCAAAAAAAAAAACAAAAACCACACGACTCCGCAAAAACGGAACCAAACGACTCCCCAAAAACAAAACGACTCCCCAAAACCCAACGATTCCCCAAAAAAAACAGCGACTCCCTCAAAACCAAACGACTTCCCCAAAACCCAAACTTCCCCGAGAACCAAACGCCGCACAAAAAAACGAGCGACCTCCCCAAAGGACTCACTCGTGTGGCTTTGGAGGAGTTCATTAAAACCAAAAGACGTCCCAAAGCACAAACGACTCCCACAAAACCAAACGACCCCCAAGAAAACCAAAAGACTCCCCCAACACCAAACAAGAACTCGAAAAAAACGAACGCATCCCCCAAAACACAAACGACAGACTAAAAACCCAACGACACGCCCTAAAAACCAAACGACTCCCCCAAAACCGAGCGACTCCCCAAAAACCAAACGACTCTCCAAAAACCAATCGACTCCCCAAAAACCAAACGACTCAAAAACCAAACGATTCCATCAAAGCAAACGACTTCCAAAAACACCAAACGACTCCCCAAAACCAAAAGACTCCCGCACAACGCACAACCAAACGAGTCCCCAACAACCAAACGACTCCCCCAAAACCCGAACGCCTCCACCAAAACCAAACGACTCTCCCGAAACCGAACGACTCCGAAAAACCAAACGACTCCCCCAAAACCAACCGACCCCCCAGAACCAAACGACCCCCTCCCCCCTCCCAAAACACCAAGCAACCCCCTCAAACCAAACGATTCCCCCGAAACCTAACGACTCCCCAAAACCAAACGACTCCCCCAAAACCAAACGACTCTCCCAAACCCAAACGACTCCACAAAACCAAACGAACCCCCCAAACTTAAAGGCTCCCCCAGAACCAAACGACTCCCAAAAACCAAACGAATACCCTTAAACCAAACGACTCCTGGAGAACTCTTTCGGCTTTGGTGGAGTCGTTGGTTTTTGGGGAGTCGTTGGGGGGCTCTAGGCTGGCGCCCAGAGGTTTTGACGCCCACTAGGATGAGGAGGAGGAGGAGGAGAGAAAGAAGAGGAGAAGGACAGAGGGCATGGTGGAAAAAGAAACAGGGGGCGTAGGGATTGCGGAAAACGACAGGGGGGCGTGGCGGAAAAAGGAGGGGGAGCCGGAAGGAGAGGAGGAAAAGGAGGAAGAAGAGGAAGAGGGGGAAGAGGAGGAAAAGGAAAAAAGAAGACAGGAGACGAGGACTGGACCGGCCTGGATTATCTCGCCCGGTTTTTCTGTGAGCCTGGACCGGCCCAGACTCAGCTGGAGGGTGGTCGCCACGACGGAATGGAGTGCCCAATACAGCTGAAGATGGCTCCGTATAGCCCCAAATGTCCGCCCACATGGCTCAAGATAAACTCGATATGGCTAAAGGTAGCTTCCAACGAGGTCCCAAGACCGCCCCGATACGTGTCAAAAGATAGCTCCTACCAAAATGAAGCTAAGATAGCTCCAAGATGGCTCAAACTAAAAACCTTCAAAAGGCTTTCAAGAAGATTACAAGGAGACTTTTAAAGCGAAGGGTCCGCGAAGGTCTTCATGGCCGACTCCTGCCGTCATGGTCCTCTTCCTCGTCCTTATGAGGGCCGTCGTCGTCGCCCCCATTCCGCCTCCGTTCTCCTCCTCCTCCTCCTCCTCCTCCTCCTCCTGCTCCTCCTGCTCATTATCCTCCTCCTCTTCCTCCTCCTGCTCCTCCTCCTCCTCCCTCTTCATCCTCCTCCCTCCTCTCATTCCTCCTTCTTCACTTTATCCTCCTCATCCTGCTCCTCCTTCGACGGCAGGCTCTGTATTTCACTCGTGGGAATGCTCAGACTGACTCCGAGCTTGGGCTTGACGGTTGAGTCACCTGTATGGTATACTGGATGCTCCCAAATTTGCCTGATCAGGACCACTCGACTGGAGATCGTTTCTGTATTGGCTAGTGGAACTTCGCGAAGCGTCAAGAGTTTCAGCACTGAAGGGCGTAAGCGCCACGCGAAGCCTCGTCTATGGCCATGGCCTCCGCATCGAGAACTGAACCTGACTTGTCTGCTACATCCCACCAGCCCTTTAGGGCGTAGGTGGTTTTGGGTTTCCTCTTCCACCCCCTTCTCCCCCTTGGGGGAGGGGTTTACCCCTCCCCCTACCCGCTCCCCTGGACCTGGACGGGGCGTTCCGCGAGCGGTCGGAGCGTCCAAAACGGCCTCGGCGAGGAAGCCGAAATCATTGGTTTTACTTAGGTTTGGGCCCCATTTTGGCTTCTTGGGCGGGCAGCGCTAATTAAGGAACCCCCCCTTCTTTGATCGATCTCCTCCGAGATGGCCCCACGAGCGCTCCCAAGGTTCCCAAGGGTGCCCCTTATAGGGCCCCAAGAGGTGGCCAGGAGACCCCAAGAGGCCCCCAAGAGGCCCCCAGGATGCCCCCAAGAGGCTCCCAAGAGACCCCCAAGAAGCCCCACGAGGCCCCCCAGAGGGCACCCAAGACGCTCCAAGAGGCCTCGGCGATAATGCCAAAATCACTGTTTGTGTATATGTATATGTGTATATATATATATATATACACTAGGGTTTTGGCCACATGTTGGCCTCCTGGAGGGGGGAGCACACACACACACACACACACACACACACACTGCTTAAGATGACTCCAAGAGCGCCTGGGAGAGCCCAAGATGACCTCGAAGATGGCTCAAGATATCCCGAGATGCCTCAAGGTGGCTCCCACGATGCTCCAGGAGGCCCCAAGACCGCTCCAAGACGGCTCCAAGTGGCCAAAGAGCCACCCAGGACGGCCCCGAAGAGGCCAAAGTCCTTCCAACACCTTCGAAAAAAAATGATGTGTTTGGCTTTCTCGCCTTTTCGTTTCGGATGTCCATCCGAAGCCTCAAGATGACTCCAAGATGGCCCAGGATGGCTCCAAGAGCGCTCCCAAGTTCCCCAAGAACGCTTCAAGAGGGCCCCAACAGGCGCCCAGGAGGCCCCGACAGGCGCCCGAGAGGCCTCCAAGAGGCTCCCAAGAGAGCCCCAAGAGGCCCCAAGAAGCTCTCCGAGGCACCCAAGACGCTCTAAGAGGCGTCTGGGACCACCAAGGGGCCCCCAAGACGCTCCAAGAGGCCTCCTCTGGGGGACCCTTCCTCTGTGTGCTGCCCACTTTCCTGATCGAGGCAATTCCTATGGGCATCGTTTCTGGATGGGCTGGTGGGGTCACGCTTTTTGGTCGCGGCCACCAGCGAAGAGCGCAGGCGGCGAGAAGGGTGTACGGGCCGACGGGCAAACCTAATTAGCTGCTGGCTGGTGGGGGTACATTTTTGTTGGTCGGCGGCCGCGCGACAATGGTCTGGCGGCAACAGGCGTGTCCGGGACGGCGGAACAGGCAAACTGCTGGCGGGGTTACTTTTTGGTCGGCGGCTCCAAGACAAGGGTCAGGAAGCGGGATCAACGGCCGGGGCACACGCCGTAGATAATTGGCCAAAGCAGCGCGTAAGCCGCAAAGGCGAGTGCACGCGCGAGGGACAAAATGACCCTCATTAGAAGTGATGCAAGGGACGGATGACCCTAATTGAGCACGGCAAACCGCTGTGGAAGTCCCAACGGGTGGAGACGCCACGCCGCGACGCGCCGCGGTAACAGCGTCCAGCGTGTGGAATTCGCACCACACGATGCGGCGAGCGACGGCAACAGCTGTACGGCTAGCCATGTGTACTGTAGCAGCGCGGGGAAGTCGCCCTGTCGGCGCCAAACTCCGGCCGGGACACACGGAAGCGAGGCGAGCTGGTGGGGTTACGCGAAGCGTCAAGAGTTCCTGCAGCCTCTATCGGCTCATACATAGATGCGCTCGACTGGATGTCCCACAAGCAAATGATGTCCATACCTCCAGCGTCTACAAGAACCATCGAGACAGCAAATGCTTTGCGTTTCCTGCCTCCGGGGGCCGGTTTGGGGTCTTCGGACCGTCAAACAACTTCTCGGGGTCGAGAGGTCGGGGGGCCGCGTCTCGGAAAAAAACGAGGTGGCGACCATCGGGGCGCATACTCCGACACCTTAGCTCGTCAGACCCGTTCTGTGACAAAGGATTGTGCACAGGCCGACTGGCCCTCCGAGGAAGCCCCACAGCACCGCCATTCATGGATCCCGATGCTGCTCAGGCAAGGTGGCAGGGCTTGCCGCAGGAAGCTGGATACTTCGGATTACCTGGGTCTTGCAGAGATCATCCAGGCACGGGCTACCAGCACAGTCGCTACAGCACGAGCCACCCGATGAGAGATGAGGTCTGGAGGCCGATGGTGGGACTGACTGCGAGAAAGCCGCGGGTCGACCCTGACGCCCTGGCGGAACGAGAGGTAGTCTGGTGCCTCCAAGCACGTCACTCGCGCGAGCGCCACGCTGTGCTCTGACTCTGTCGCCCGTGCCCGACCAACGGCCTCCCCCCGCCCGCTCGCCGAAGATGTAGAAGTTGTAAATCATGCCGGGCACAACATTGGCGAGCACTCCACCTGCCCGCCACATCTCGTCGAAATGTCCATCCCACGCAGCCCGACTCTGCACTCAGCCGTCGTCAAACTTTTGCGAAAACCCTGCCTGGGCCCCCTGACATCTGGCAAGCGCGATAGAATTACTCGGCGGGCAACCGCCACAGAGAAACAATGACGGGGCGACGACGACGACGACGCCGATGACGACGACGACGACGACGACGCCCGGCGACGACGACGCGACACGGACATGACATAAAAACGAAAGAATAGCTCTGAATGCGATTAAGTTTCGACGCTGTGCCTGTGGAGAGAAAGCCATACGTCCGAAAAGAAAAGGTGCTCTCGTGTTGGGCATGCGTGTTCGACACTGCGCTTCAAAGCACGAACCATGACGAAACGTGAAAGAGTTGACACGTGAAACGAATACTAAAACTAAAAGCACTACACGGAAAAATACCTGTAACAACCAAAATTCGATCCGTCGACTTCTGTAGATGCAAATTGCGACATGGAATATGAATTCCGTTTACATGTACGATACAATCTGGGCTGGAAACCGATGCAACTGCCAGAAGCCCATGCAAAATGCATGAGTTTGGCACAATATATCGCGTGCCGCCGACTGGCCGGACACAAATACAATTGTGATACGAAAACAAGCGAATCGCAAACCGCGTGCAAATGTCGCCCCTGTCGCTGCACCTGTGAAAAAGTCGACGGGGTAAGGCGACAACGGCGACACCTGAGCGCGGACTGGCATTTGCTTGGGCTACTGGAATTTGCCTGTGCCACATGGATTATAAGGTACATGAGCTGAAGGCGCCGCATGATGAGATCGCCAATGGCCGCACGGATCGCGCGTGGCGCATGATATACAGCGAACCTCGACCGAGGGCCGAGCAAGCCGCATGGGCCAAAGAGTTCGCAGGAGGCTGCATGGGACGCCCTGGCCGCATGGCATATTCGAACTGGACAGGCCGCGAGAACTGCGCGAGTCGCAACAGCATTGGCCTCGAGCAAACGACTTTCAAGCACAACAAGCCCTGTGCAAGCACCACAAGGGTCGTGCAGACCCTGCGAATCCCTGTGCACACCTCGCACCAGCTGAGCGCCACAGGGTTTGTGAGCACCGCTTGCCTTGTGAGCACCAGGAAGCGCGTGGCACCGCGAGAAAGCAGCACCAAGCAGTGATGCCAGTCGCCCAACCAACCGACCCGACCCGACCGCCAAAACCAACCAGACCGATCACGCGTCGAAGCGTTTTCGATTGAGACGCCCTGGCGGCGCGGGCGCCTCCAGGGCGAGGGGATGGGGTGTAGCCAAAGATGATAAACGGACAGATCGCGGGGGAAGGGGCGCAGCGCGAGTACGACGGCGGCGGTGGCAGAGACCGCATAGGAGCCGGGGCAAAGTAGAACAGCAAGCCAGGACCGAGCGAAGAATCAACAAACCTGCCAAAGAAATGAAACATAGCATAAAAAACGAGCTGGCCAACCGAACGCCGCAGCGATCTTCCTTCGGACGTCCTCACATTGCGGGCGGCAGAATGAGCCCTGCAATGGTGTAAAGGCGAGGCTCGCGAGGCTGGCGAGGAAAATGGGGCAGAAAACGCCCCATCCCACGGCCTGGGCGGACCAGCACGGACAGCCCTGGCATGGGCCAGGAAAGGTGCCGACGCTGCGTTTAACGACGGGCGGGACGGGGATGCGACGACGAGGACGACGACGACGACGACGACGACGACGACGACGACGACGACGACGACGACGACGACCACGACCACGACCACGACCACGACGACGACCACGACGACGACGACGACGACCACCACCACCACCACCACCACGACGACGACGACGAAGTCACGACGATGACGACGTCCGCAAAACAGCGCACGGCCCACGAGGGTGTCACGTTCCTGATTGTTTCTCGCGTCGGTCTTTTGATTCCATACATAGGGTCCACGTGGGGTCTACATCGGGCCCAGCGTGTCCTGGCACGCTCGGCCAGCGTGGGGGGAGGAGTTTCTGGGCCCACCCCCGGGTCCAAACGCGCGAATGGTTCCAATTGGATTCAGTCTCGGCTGCGGAACAAACGTTTGAAACCCAGGAAACCTCGGACCTCGAAAAAATTGTCGACACCCAGGAAACCTCGGACCTCGATCGTCGAACCTCCCCCCATCCTCTTCCCCTGAATTTTCTGGGGTCTGCGCTGGTTTCGCGTGACCGACGGGAAGAAACGCGTCTGACGCGAGATGGCATGGCGACAATTCGCGGTGGTGAACGCAGGCCGCCGTCACGGCACGTGACATTGGAATCGGGGGCACCTGAACGCGACCCTAAATGGGCAGCTTACGCGCCAACGTCGGCGAAAACAACTTCGGGAGTTGCACTGGCGCAGATGCTAAGGAACATGCAAATGGGTAGTCCCAACCCGAATGATATCGGGGACGAACTGAACCGCGGAAAATTATCTGTCGAATATGTTCTGTGCCGCCTCCCCGAGCGATCCGGCTCGCTGACCCCATGTCGCAGCCGACGCGCGCAGGGGGAGGCGAACGAAGACGCGTAGGACGAAGAAGGTGGACGGAGACGGGAAGTGGAAACACGGTGAGAAGGCGGAAGTCTACAGAACTTGACAAAGCGACATACACGTCAATGTTCGGAGGTCCACGCGGAGTTCTGGGGTCGGCGCTGGGCCTGCCTCCCTGGCGCGCGCGCCAGGGGCGTGAACGGGCAAATTTCCGATCCCATGGCGATTCCCCTTCTGAGTGGTTTAGTGCCACGCCTGCTGCATCGCATTGAGCAATGGGCTACGAAAAGAAAAGAGAAGTCGGGCCAACTGAACAGGCAGACCGCCTGAGACATCCCCACACTCTGGGCGTGAACGGCCGAGTGCCATATCTGGAGGCTCCCCGGGAGTGAGGAGGACAGAGGAAGAGAAGGAGGAGGAGGAGGAGGAGGAGGAGGATGAGGCAGTGGACCCCACCTCGGTCTGGCGCCTCGGCCCGACGCGGGCCATCCCTGCCCAAGCCCCGCAAGCCTTGTGTGCGCTTTCGGATCCTCCTTTCCGTTCCCCCCCCCCGCAGGAGGAGGAGGAGGAGGAGGAGGAGGAGGAGGAGGAGGAGGAGGAGAAGGAGGAGGGAGGGAGAAGAAGGGTTGCGGCCGCGTGCTCTGGAGGCGCGAGTGGCCGGGCAGGTTAGCTGCCGAGGCGTTGTCGGACAAGGACCTAACCCCAAAGCCTGGGGGTCCCCCTGTGCGACAAGGATGGGGACCCACTCAGGCGCCCCTGGGCGGCAGGAAAGGAGGGATGAGTGAGGAGCCGAGAAGCAATGGGGAGAAAGAGGAGGAGGAGGGGAGGGAGGGAGGGAGGGAGGGAGAGAGAGGGAGGGAAGGAGGGAGGGAGGGGGTGCCCCCTTTCCCCTCCTCCTCTCGGGCCGCCACGGGCGGGGCGGGCCCGGCCGACGGCGCAGCGGAGGGGGGGGGACTCTGGCGCCGAATGGCTGCAGATGGGCAGAGCAGGGTCAAGAGGGAGTGACCAGGGGCAAGAATGGGGGGGGACACTTGTGGAAAGCCAGATAGCCCTACCGGACAGTCAGCCGACACTGCAACATGCCCCAGCGCGGCGAGAGCCAGGCGGTCGATCACTGCAAAGTGGCCCAGCATGATCCAGCAATCCCCGCAGAATTGGACGTCTCACCTTGTCGTCCTTCCGAGGTTCACGCGCGGGAATGAAACGGGGGTCCAGGGGCAGGATCGGTGTGCACGCCCTTCTAGCTTGGCAAGGAAGGCATGTGCACCGATCCTGGGCCAAGGATCGGCCAAGCCAGGATCGGTGCAAGCGTATAACCTTAGGAACCCATTTTCGATCCCCCCATTATCCGTAGCACCAAAACTGATAAGTTAATTCCGGGGGGGGCTGGGCGATATCCTTAGCACCCTAATCCCACCAGCCCTCTGGGCGTGAGTGACTTAGGGAGTTTCCTCTTCCAACACCTCTTCTTCCCCTTTGGGGAGCCCCTCCCCCTATCCCCTCCCCCTAGATCTGGAGGGGCGGGGCCGTGGGTCGTTAGAGCGTCCAAGATGGCCTCGGCGAGAAGGTCAAAATCATTTGTCACAACCATCCTGTGGTGTTGGGTCCTCGTCTTGAAGAGACAATCCTCGCGTCGCCTCCGGTCCTCCTCCTCCTCCTCCTACTCCTTCTCCCGCTGCCCTTTCCTCCTCCTCCTCCTCTCGTCACCCATTCACTTTGGCATACCCCTCACACGCGTCGTGGCCCAATAAAGAGCTCCACCGAAAGCCCCAGCGGCTGCGTTCATATGCCGTCACCTGTCAACTTTGGCACACCCGTCACACGTTTCGTGGCCCAATAAGGAGCTCCACCGAAAGCCCCAGTGGCTGCGTTCCCATGCCGCCTCACACGTTTCGTGGCCCCATGGGGAGCTCCACCGAAGGCCCCAGTGGCATGGTTCTCATGCTTTTCCCCCACACACAGTAAGTACACCACGTCCTGGCCCCGTAGGGGCTCCACCGAAGGACCTAGTGGCGGTGTCCGTATGCGTTTCCCCCACCCAGTAGAACGTGTCGTGGTCCTATAGGGAGCTCCACCGAAGGCCCGAATGGCGGTGTCAGCAAGCGCTTCCCACACTCAGGTGAACGCGTCGTGGCCCCATGGGGAACTAAACCGAAGGCTCCAGTGGCGGTGTCCGCGTGCATTTCCCCCACCCAGCACCGCGCCCCGTGGCCCCATAGGGAGCTCCACCGAAGGCTCCAGTGGTTGCGTTCGCATGCGTCTCCTCCACCCAGTACAACGCTTCGTGGCCCCATAAGGAGCTCCACCGAAGGCCTGCGCGGCGGTGTTCGCATGCACTTCCCCTTCCCAGCACAACGCTTCGTGGCCCCATAGGAAGCTCCACCGAAGGCCCCAGTGGCGGTGTTCGCATGGGTCTCCTCCCCACTCAATACAGCGCTCCGTGGCCCCGTAGGAAGCTCCACCGAAGGCCTCAATAGCGAAGTTCACATGGCGGCCCCGCTCCATTCCGGCACACCCCTCACACGGGTCGTGGCCCCAAATGGAGCGCCACCGAAAGCCCCAATGGCTGCGCCCACATGCGTCACCGCCCCACTTCGGCACACCTTTTACACGTTTCGTGGTCCCTGAAAGAAATCCACCGAGGGCGACACCCACAACGGCGATAGTCACAACTGCATGTGGTTAGGCTTTTCGCCGGGATAATTCGTTTTGGACAGATGTTGGTCTCCTGCGAGGGGGCGAAATCGGACCCTGCCCCTTCTTTGATCGATCTCCTCCAAGGTGACCCCGAGATGGCCCCCGAAGCTCCCGATGGTGCCCCGAAACGGCTCCATAAGGTGCCCGGGAGGCCCCAAGAGGCCCCCAAGAGGCCCCCAAGATGACCCCAAGAGGCTCCCAAGAGATCCCGATGACGCCCCAAGAGGCCCCAGAGTTTGAGAGGGGTTGGAGGGCCCAACCAGCAGCCTCGCCTTAGGCGAAGCCCAGCTCCAGCTCTGTTGTAGCGTAGTAGCGATAGTCCCAGTAGCGGGAGGTCGTCCCGGGAACGACGGGCCATCTCAAGCGACGGATGTTTTCGGTCTCGATGGCGAATGGTACACCTCGCACTGAGGCGTGGTCAGATTTGGGCGGCCGGCCGCTTTGAGCCAAGCGGCCGCGGGCACACGTTCGCTTCCACTCACCTGTGTCCCCAGCTCACTTTAGAATCGGGGGGGAGGGAGACGAAACGTGAGTCCGCCGCCTCTGGACAGCAGGCACAGCAGCTACTATGTACAAAAGGGCAGCAAAAGGGCGGGGCCATAAGTAAGGTGGACCCCGCGCGCAAGTTCCCTTGCCTGCACCTTGCTGTGCATACGAGTACTCCTCAGGCGGCTGCAGACCGAAATGTCTGCCCCGCCCGATAAGGAGCATGACGCTTTAAATCATGTTTGAAGGACTGCGTACCTCCCATGACCTGTAGGAACATTTATATGTCGATGCTCCCCTTTGTGTGGCCGTCCGCGGTCATGTCGTGGGTGTCACACCATTGAATACTGTGCACGATTCCTCGCTCCATCGTCTGTCGTATCCAGCTGATGTCCTAAAAGGGTACACCCAGCTGGTTTCTTCAAGTCTTTGCTTGACAAGGACTTGATTTATATATATATGTTAAACAACAAGAACCCCCCCAAAAAAAAATGGCCAAAGTGACCTTGATGCTCAGGCCACCAAACTCAAGTACGTCTTTCAACTGAGTGGGAGTTAACGGCCCTGCGTGGAGCTCGCGCAGAGTCACGATCGTGGGATAGCAGTCATCCGAATTGCGGGCCGCTGCTAGTGTCTCTGCTGAATATGCTGAATAGCTCGAGCGAACCTGGAAGCGGCGAGACTTACAGCACGCATCAATCAAGTGAACGACAGGCTTGCCAGATGGCGCGCTTCCACGCCGAAGCAGGTTTGCCCCGCGAATACCATAGTCTTTGACTTCGTCATCGGCATCTCCAATCAGGCGTCGACGACCTGAGTCGCTGTACAGGTCAACTTCGCCCGTGGGAGTCATCGCTTGGTAGACGATCTTCTTAGGGCAGGCCTGCAGTTCCCTGGTAATCGCGCTCAGCCGTCGCACTTGCATGTTGGTCGGTTCTTGGAGACGTTGTCGAGAGACAACATATACCATCAACCACACCTGGGTGGTTAATGCATACGCCGATGCGCCCCTGAGGCTGACGAACATGTCTGCAACCATCTTGGATGTTTGAGCGTCATCGTCGGCGCCTGTAATAGGACGGGGCTGCTTGATGTATTCGTATTGGTCAAACGTAACACTGCCGTCCTCATCCTTGGTATATCTCACAGCACAATTGGTGCACGTGTGATTGTTGAGTTTACACTTACCACAGGTGTCCTCCACGCACCTGACGCACTTGTCAATGGTGTCCTCTGTGCCGGCCAGATTGATGTCATCAACATGTTTGGCCGCGAACAGGTTGCTGCTCGTCTCGAACTCCTCGTCGCAGCACGTGAGTCTGAGACCGAAACCTCCTGCGGTCCTTCTGAGCTGTAGTGAGAAAGCTCGAGGTGCGTCCTTGGTGCCAGTACCTGGCTCGAGGCACTGCGAGCAGTGCTTCGACTCGCCGTAGTGCTCGAATCCTGGGAGAGCTCGAAGCACCGTAGCCGATCCAGGCGGCAGAGTAAAGCACACCACGCGTTCTTTCTCACCAGTTGCCTCAGCAAGTTCCTGGTACGTCAACCCTTCCAGGAAGGCCATGTTGATGCCGAGGGAAGCAATGATCCATTGTTTCTTGCACGCTGCCGCGCTGGCGAGAAGCCTTTGGATTGACCGGCGTGCCGTTCCGCTCGTTCCTGACAAGGTCTCCACGTCGAAAGCTTCGAGGCCCATGAAGCCTCAAAGCACTAGGCGTAACCTGATGGCACGTTCCATCTCGCCCTTCTCGTCCTCCACGAAGTTCAATGTGTACGAACACCTCGAAGTCAGGATGTTTGACGCTTTGGATAAATCTTGTACATTGAAAAAAACCTGTTGTCAAGCCATGTCTTGAGTTCAGTGTATAAGGTGTTCGATACTCTCTCGAGATTCGCCTGGATGTCAGCCTTCGCGAAGAGGTCGTCTTCTTTGACGACCACAACTCGCTTTGCGGCGGCGGCTATATATATATATATATATATATATATATATATATATATTCGCACGGTGCAACACGGTCGGCATAGAATATCCTGCACTGTTGTTCCGATAGGCCTACCTTTGACATTTCTGTCGTAAACAGAGTTATACCTACTGTCCTTTTTCGTCTGAGTCCAATCTGTAACTGCAATTTTCGACCGTGGAGCACAGTGGGACATGATGCGTATCCTCGATGTCGGAGTTGCGTGGGTGTCCCCACTTAGGCAGGTGCCCCCGCTGTTCTTCAGCTACAATGATCAGCACACGGCTGTCTGGAATCATCTGCGCGGGTACTGCGAAACGGTCTTCTAGTGGAGTTGCCTCCAGTAGTTCCCTTTCATCTTGTAGTTCTGTATACCACAATTTCATAAGATGTGCCTCGAGGTCAGCCTCCGAATCCTCATATATCGTGGGAAGCCGTCCATCCTCCTGTGGTGGTTCGGCTTCTGGGGCTTCTCTTGCGGTTCCGCCCTTTGTCGGTAGATCCGCTAATTCCTCAAACTTTGTCACATCCTGGTCGAAGCCCGCTTGAGGTTCGGTGGATTTCAGGCACTGGATGATTCTTAAATGTGTTGATCCAGTTACATCGTGAAAGCTAAGAGCGGTGCCTTCTGCTTCATAATAATGAAGTCCTGAATTCACATCGTTGTCATAGTGGACAAACGTGCAACTGTCAGCGTAAGCCACCGGAGGTAGCTTGTGGATACTCTTGGCTAACTTAACAGAAACTACATTGTCGATGATGCGGCGCCACAGAGACGCCGCCTGCGAGCCACAGAAGAGGGGAACCTCAGAGGACCGGGAGCAAGCGAGACTGCCTCGGCAGCGAATGCCAACACTTGGTACCCCGCCTCGGACAAGGGCGGAAGGAGGACCGACCTGGAGCGACGAGTCTGCGAATCCAGCCATGGCGACAAGGGATGTAGCCTGCCTGGAATCTTCCTCCCCAGGAACCACATTCAGAGACGATAAAGAAACCTTCCTGAATCCTCAGGGCTCCGTGAGAATCTTCGGGAATATTCAGGAATCCTCAAGAAGCCGAGAGACTTTCAGGAGTCCTTCAGGAATCTTTGCGGAATCCTTGAGGAATCATTCAGCAATCTTTCAGGATACTTCAGGAACCATCAGGAATCCTCAAGGAACCTGATCCTCAGGAATCCTCAGGACACCTCGGGAATTCTTGGGGTCTTGTTGGGATCATAATGTGATCTTGGTGGGATCCCGCACTGAGAGTTCCGGGGGCAGAATCTCACTGCCGTTCCGGATGCCGGACAGTGATAGATTTCTACCAAGCAGGGGGGAGGGTGGGGGGCGGGTCGATAATGCGTTCCAGGGTTAGCTGGCGCCCTCAGACTTTGGGCCAGGGGCGGTGCGACGGGGGCGGGGACCGAAGAGGAACCGAACGTCCCACTGTGCTGCGGCAGAGAGCTGTCCCAGCACCAGCTCACGCTCCTGCTCCTGTGACCTGGCTGGGCGTCCGCGAGGCTGCCAAGAAGGTCTTCTCGAAGCCACATGGTCGGAAGCCCACGTCCCGCCCCTGGCCAAAACCCGCCCAGAACTGGCCCCCCGACCCTTCCAAGGGCCCATCCTGGCCCGTGTTTCGAGCCGCCCCCAGCAATGGCCGTGAGGGCTCTGGGGCTGCCTGCCAGGGGCCGACCGCACGCCTTCGGAGCCACAGGCTGCGCCACTTCCGCGCGTGATGCTCCGTGTTTTCTGCACCTGCTCCGCGCGCCCTCTCGGCCAGGCTGGTCACACGCGCGCTGAGGGGAAACCAAAGAAGTGCCAATATCGCACTTGACCCGGACCTCTTCCGTGGTAGAAATCCGAAGCGAATCCAGCCGTGGCGACGAGGGCCTCCCAGGAGGCCCAAGAAGGCGAGGACGAGGCAAGGGTAGCAGTATCGGTGATCATGTTCTCCTCCTCTGACGCTCTTGCTCACATCAGAGCGCAGCAGCACCTCTGGGCAGGCGGCGGGCGCCCGGCCGGACCCTCTGGGTGCGGCTGCCGCGGCGGGCCGGCCTCTGGTCCCAGAGGCTCAGTGCCCCCGATGCCGGGGGACAGATCGCGGGCGGCTCGCCCGTCAAATTGGTGCCCGTGCTCGAATTCGGGGCCAGGCGCGGGCGGCGCCACGGCGGCGCCAGCGGCGGGCACGGGAGGCACCTGTGCGGCCCGCACGACGTCGCGGGCCGACCGCGGCTGCTCCTCCAGCCTTTCTGGCCCGACCGCAGTGCCAGCGGCGGCCTCCTCGCAGGCGGCTGCCGTCGCTGCGCACAGCGCGAGCGAGCTGACCGAGGCCGCGCTCACCGTGAGGTCCAAGACTGGCGGCAGGGTGACCTCCAGGACTGGTGGGAGCGCAGCCTCACCGTGCTCCAGACCAGACAGCGCCAGCTCTCCGAGCCCGAGGGTGCGCTCCGCAGCCTCCGCCGCCAGGGTGGCCGCGGCGCCCACACTGCCGCCGCCGAGGTCCACGACTGCAGCAAACAGGACCTCCAGCCGCGCGAGGTCGTGGGACACCCGCGACACGCTGGTCTGCTCGCATACCGTCGCGTCTGGCGGTAGCAGCGGCGAGCACGCCTCTGCCGCGAGATCCGCGCCGACGGTGACCCACACCTGCCGTCCAGCCGCCGCTAGTCTTCCTGCGGCCTGCGTCTGCCAATCGGGCCACGCCTCTGGCGAAACCCAAGTGCACCGACACCGCGACTCCCTGGGACTCTCCTGGGGTGCGATCTGACCAGAACTCTGAAGCGAATCCGGCCGCGGCGACGAGGGTCTCCGAGGACCCAAAAAGGCGAAAACGAAGCAAGGATGGCGGTAGCGGCAGCATTTCCTCCTCTGAGCCTCCCCACCAGGCTGGGGCACCCGCGTCCGCTCGCAGGACACGCCCTGCGGCTGCGGCAGCAGCGTGACCGCCTGCGCCTCCACGGCAGCGGCGCGCAGCGGCAGCCCCAGGGCCTGAGGCGCCACGGCCGACGTCCGTTCGCAGCCAGCGGGCGCCTGCGGCCCCTCCAGAGCGGCGCCCCCCGCGGCCGCTGCGGCGGCGCCGTCTGGCCGCGCCAGCGGCGCGGCGGCCGCCGCGCCCTCGCAGCCCGCGCCGCCCTCCTCGACCTCGGCCTGCCCGAGCTGGCGCCCGCAGGCGGGCCAGCCCGCGTCGGAGGAGGCCTGCTGCGCGAGGCCGCGACGCGCAGCCACGCGGCGGTCCTCCTCGAACTGGCGCCGGGCGCGGTCCAGCTGCTCCAGGTGGGCGGCCTCCTTGCAGGCGAAAGCAGGGACCCAGACACACTCGCGTCGTAAAAGGAAATCGCGACGGACAATTTTCAACCTTGTTCGGCCATTGGGGGCCCTCGGAAGGCCTGGGGACCGTCAAAAACGGCTCGGGATTAGAAACCGGCCCTGGGAAAAGGATCTGAACTTCCGGGGGGGCCGCAATGGGAAAAAAATGCATCTGTTTGTCGTGTTCATGCATCGATTTGGTATGCAAGGATATGTGGTAACTTACATTCCAGAGCAGAGACCGACAGGCTGACTGCCCTTCAAAGACCCCAAGGTCACGCTGCCTCATCGAGCCATTTTGTGACCGCTAGCAGGATGTCCAGGGTCGGACATCCCACACATTCGCCAGGGGGGCCTCGTCGAAACCCCAGACGATGCGAGCCCCTAGACACCTGTCGTTTAGCATAAGGAAAACGGACCCTGGGGCTGTCGCCCCTGGACTCCAGGGGCTCCCCCAGGACCAGCGATTCATCCCGAAACGGTCTTGAACAGACAGACTGACAGACATCCATCCATCCATATACGTATGTATGTACTCATACATATATATATATATACGTATATACATATGTATATATACATATATATATATATATATATGCACACATATATATATGTGTGTATGTGTATCAACATATTTATATATATGGGTATGGAGATGTGTATATATGCAAATATGCATGACTACACCTACATACATATACATATATATATATACATACATACATATAACAACTAATCATATACATCTACACATGCATATACAGAGACATAGACAGCGATGTATACATATGTATATATACACAGACATAGACGTTG
>CAUYUJ010022170.1:1424183-1438229 GCA_963575745.1 Prorocentrum cordatum
AGCTCTATAGCCCCCTGTATTGTTTTCCTATCAGCGAATGGCGAAATTGTGGGTTTCCGAACTCCTGCTTCGTGTACGATTAAACTCCGACTATTCTATGTTATTCTATGTGGTTTTAACTGATTGTGTGGACCCGAACCCAAACCCGAACCCGAACCCGAACCCGAACCCTTACCCTTACCCATTCATTCTCAGTAGACACGAAGGTGAGGTTTGAACCTAGTAGTAGTAGTAGAAGTAGTAGTAGTAGTAGTAGTAGTAGTAGTAGTAGTAGTAGTAGTAGTAGTGGTGGTGGTAGTAGTCGTAGTAGTAGTAGTAGTAGTAGTAGTAGTAGTAGTAGTAGTAGTAGTAGTAGTAGTAGTAGTAGTAGTAGTGGTAGTAGTAGTAGTAGTAGTAGTGGTAGTAGTAGTAGTAAAAGCCATACTAGTAATGATAGTTGTTGTTGTGGAAGTCCTGGAAGTACTACACGCAATGGTCCTTTCTGGGGTGTCCACAGGAGTTCCAGTAGTACGCACTCGCAGAAGGTGTTTCTACCTGGAGTGCGGTGGAGATCCCGCCGGTGATGGTACGTGTTCGTCAGCGAGGTGCGGCAGCGATTCTTCCATTCCCTGGCAATTTCCGAACATCGTAACTTTCCGTCGGGACGCGTTTCCTTCGTGGCTTCTGGGCCCGACGGAACATCATTGTGGCGTTTGAGCCTTCAAAAAGGCACCAACGATGCCAACGCCAGAGAAAGTCGCGAACCAAGCAGTTGAGTCTGTGTTGAGAGTTGAAATATTCCTATGCCTGCGAGGGGCGTCGTTGGCCATAGTGTGCTGCCAGAACACACACTTGCTCCTATCGGTGCGAGGTTACTCTGTCCCAACAATTACACATGATGCTGCCTTTCCTTACACGAGGGATGCCCCTGCGAGCGTAGTGTCTTTGCGCAACACAATTCACGCGCTCCTGGACAAGACAAATAGGGGGCGCGCGCGTGCGCCCGGTGCGACGAGCAGGAGGTGGAGGCCCTTTCCCGCCTTTCCCGATCCTCCTCCTCTTCCTCGTCCTCCTCCTCCTCGTTTGCGTTCCCCCTTAGCCTATCTCCCGCACCGTTGCCTCTGCAGCCCCCGAAATCCTTCCGCCTCCGCTCGAACTCGGCCCGCCGTCGCACCTCCGAGCGCGCGTCCGCGCCCCCCGCCGCGGCATCGCTAGCGCGCCCGTCGGGCTGCCGCGCGGCGCGCGGGGGCGCCGGTGCGCGCCTCGGTGGCGGCGACCTCGCGGGGCACGCTGGCGCCTGTTGGGGGGCTCGGCAATTTTGACCGGGGGTGGGCTGGCGGGGCTGCAATCCGCCGCGGTGCCGTGTGCACGTTGAGGGGTGGAAGAATGCCAAGAGCTGTCTGGTAGGGTTTTTGTATGCACCGCTCCCTCCCGAGGCTCCCTGAGCCACGATCCCTCGCACAAAACAATGTATCCGCGTCCCAAGCTTCTCTGGCGGCACAGACAACAAATGACGCCAAGATGACCCAAGATGCCTCGAAGACATCCCAAGATGGCCCGAAGAGGGCCCAAGATGGCCTCAAGACGGCCCAGGATCCCTGCTGCTGCTCCTCCTCCTCCTCCTCCTCCTCCTCCTCCTCCTCCTGCTCCTCCTCCTCTCCTCCTCCTCCTCCTTCCTCCTCCTCCTCCTCCTCCTCCTCCTCCTCCTCCTCCTCCTCCTCCTCGTCCTCTTCGTCCTCCTCCTCCTCCTCCTCTCCTTCCTCCTCCTCCTCCTCCTCCTCCTCCTCCCTCCTCCTCCTCCTCCTCCTCCTCCTCCTCCTCCTCCTCCTCCTCCTCCGTCCTCTCCCTCCTCCTCCTCCTCTCCTCCTCCTCTACTCCTCCTCCTCATCTCTCTCCTCCTCCTCATCATCATCTCATCATCATCATCATCATCATCATCATCACATCATCATCATCATCATCATCATCATCATCAATCATCATTCATCATCTCATCATCATCATCAGCATCATTCGTCAGCATCAGCATCATCATCATCATCTCATCATCATCATCATCATCATCATCATCATCATCATCATCATCAGATCAGCATCAGCATCAGCATCATCATCAGCATCAGCAATCATCATCATCATCATCATCCATCAATCATCATCATCATCATCATCATATTCATCATCATCAGCATTCATTATCATCGTCATCATCAGCATCATCATGATCAGCAGCATCATCATCAGCATCATCATCATCATCATCATCATCATCATCATCATCATCATCATCATCATCATCATCATCATCATCATCATCATCATCCGTAGCTATTTTGGCTCAAGGGCCAAAATGGTGATTCAGTCACTGCCTCAGCGGGGTAGGCTCCCATCGATCCTACAGCAGCTTCTCATTTGCGGGGGGGCCGCGTCCACTCACTTCGCACTCAGTGCCAGGGAACGCCATGGCGGCTGCGGGAGCGACGCAGGGCAGCATGGAGGCGAATTGGCAGTGCAAGAGCTGTCACACCTTCAACTGGCCCTGCAAGAACGCGTGCCGCACCTGTGCAGCAATTCGTTGGCCGGCTCCCGCTGTTGTAACAGCAAAGCCGGGAACGGCAGCCGGTCCAGCAGCGTTGGCTACGTCAACGTTGAAATCGACAGCGCCGTCACGTCCGCCCATGAACGCCGCCAAGGGCAAGGACGGCTCCAAGAAGATCAAACACAAGTCCATGGACCAGAACTGAATCCAGGACATGCCCCTCACGGAGAAGGCGAGGCTCAGCCGCCTCCAGCAGCTACGGACATCGCTGCAGCAGGCTGGGGCATCCGATGCAGCCCTCGGCTTCATCGATGCGGACGTCACTGCGATCCGCGAGACGATGGTCGACACCCGGACGCTCGACGAGCAGCTCGCAGGCATCACAGGGGCAATCACTCGAACGGAACGCCGTGCACAAGCAGCCCGGGACGCCATGGCGCAAGCCCAGGCCGAGCTCCAGAAGGAAGAGGAACAGCTGGCACGCCACCGCCAGTCTTTGGCCGATGCCCAGGCGAAGATCCTCCGCGAGGCGGGCCTTTTGTCGTCTTTTCCGCCAGTGGCGGGCGCCGTCCCGCCTTGGGTCGCCAGTGCCCTGCAGGACACGGCCAACTGGCTCCGGGGGAACACGGACAAGCAGGTGCAGCCCGGGGAGGTCGCCACGTGTCTCGAGAACCTCACCCAGACTCTATCGCCATCACCGCCATCCCCAACCTCATAGACACAGACGCCGATCGTTGCCTACAGCGCCCAGATCCCGCACCACTGGTGCGAGCGCCGCCGGGGCTCAGACGGATGGCTCTACTCCTGGGAGCAGTTCTACAGCTGGTTCGGGGCGGAGGCGGGGGAGGAGATCTGCGATGCGGCCCTCGACGCGAGGATGACAGACCAGACCAAGAGGACAGCAGAGGAGATCTCCGTGGGGGAAGACTCCGAGGACATGGAGACGGACCTCAAGGAGGAGCACGTGCAGCGGAACCAGGACGTCCTGGCGGAGGTGAGCGACTCGTTCACGCCCGTCACCGGCCGCAGGCCCCTGCGGACCAAAGGGCGCCCCCGAGATCTCACCGCACGCGCCCCCAACGCCACTGCCAACGGGGGGGCGTAGCCGACCAGACACTTCCACACGAGAGACCTCCTCAACCCGCTGGGGTGGAGCACCCCGCACCTGCCCAGCAGGCTCTTCGCAGACTTCACGGGAAGCAGTCCGCTGACTTTGGGCAAAGATGGCTTTGCCTTGCTTCGGCCAACGTCACCACGCTCAGCCCCACTGAATACAGGAAGAATGCGAAGGCTGGCATCGACTCCACCACCCGCATCGACTACCTGGCTGACCTCTTTCACCGCCACAGGCTCGACATCAACTTCGTCCAGGAAGGGCGCCTCCCCCACGATGGCACATCGACGGGCACTCACTACCTCCGCCACGTGGCGGCAGGCGACAAAGATGGGAACTACGGATCACAGATTTGGCTCCGTCATGCCGTTTTTAAGGATGCCACCATGGACTCCAAGGTGATCAGCCCCCGCATCATCCTCACGCGCGTGGCCCTGGGCGACACCTTCTTCTATGCCACCTCGGCCCACGCCCCCACCAACGTCGCCCCAGAGCAGGAGGAGAAGTTCGCATTCTGGAAGCTCCTCAGGGACACCCTCCGGAGCCTCCCACGCCGACGGTGCATCGTCCTCGGAATCGACTCGAATGCTGACGACAAGGACACCGCCCTGGGGTCCAACCAACTGTTCGTGCAGGAGCTCATGGAAGAACTCTCCGGCGACGACGTGGCGCAGCACCATGAAAATCTCACCCCCACCTGGAGGAGCTCCCAAGGCTCGCACAGGCGGCTGGACCGACTCATTACCTTCGGGAAGGTCTGGCACCAGGCTGGCTCCTACAAGGTGCACACTGAGGAGAATATCTCCACGATCGAGAATGCAGACAGACCACTCCATGTTTACCACCAGGCTCATGCTACGCTTCGGCAACGCGCCGGGGCCTGAAAAGCGACCGCCCAAAATGAAGTTCGACCCCTTCCGGTTGGAGGACCCTGGTTGCGTGGCCGCCTTCCGGTGGGCCATCTCTTGCCTGGCCGACGTGGCCCAGGCATCTTGGAGCTCCACCGACGAGCGCCTCGAATTCATGTCGACGGAGCATTATAAGCTGCAACAGTTCTACTTCGCAGCGCCGGCACCCAAGCTACCGCGCAAGCCGCGGCTCTCGCAGGGCACCTGGGCCCTGGCCAAGACGACGCCCAACGTTCGCACGGCCTACTTTCAGGCCACCAGAGCCGCGAAGACAGCCGCCCTGCAGTTCTTCTTCCAGGCATGGCCCAAGCCTGCAGGCAGAGCCAGATCCGACCTCCGAGCCGTGGAATGGCACAGGGCGCATTGCCACTGGGGACCTGTAGCAATGCATGCAAAAGCCCATTCTTGCACCGTGAAGGACAAGGTCAAGGCAGACCGCGAGGCCTGGACTTCGGCTCTGGCCCAGGACGCCGCAGCCGCTGCCGACCACGGCGACGCGTCCACGCTGTACCGCATCGCCAAACAGCTGAGACAGGGCCAGAGGCCCAAAGGCCATTCATCCTTGATCACTGAGAACGGCACGCTGCTCTTCGACACAGAGGACATCGCCGCCGACTGACTTGCGTACTGGGCTGGCTTGTACAGAGGGCAGGTCACGACCGTGGGCCAGCTCAAGTCCGCACCGCAATGCAATGCAGCTTACCTGGTCGGCGAGGCGCCTGCTCCACCTTTCGATTGGCATGGATTCCCTGACACTTCGCCAGACCACGTCGCCGACATCATCGCCCACCTGCCCGGCCGACGCGCCGTCGGGTCGGACGCCCCCCGCCACGACGCGGTTAAAGCAGCGGGCGAGGGCTGCCCTCGGATGCTTTCTCCACTCTTCGAGGCATGCCTGCTGCAGCAGAGGGCCCCAGTGCACTTGAACGGTGGAACGAGCTTCAATATCCACAAGAAAGGCCCGACCCACACCAAGGACAATTATCGCGGAGTGGTCGCCGAGACAGCCTTCGCGAAAACCTACACCGACCTCATCTCCATGCCGCTTCTGCCATCCTACCGGGACGCGCTTGTGCCCGAGTCGCTGGCAGGGCGCGTGGAAGGACGCGGCGCGGCTTCCGCAGGAGCCGCCACCGCTGGTTGGATCTCTCGGCATAACGCCACTCGGCACTGCTGGGCCATCCTTTCCATAGACCTCAGCAAGGCCTTCGACACGGTCTTCACGGAGTTGGCGCAAGCCCAGGCCGAGCTCCAGAAGGAAGAGGAACAGCTGGCACGCCACCGCCAGTCTTTGGCCGATGCCCAGGCGAAGATCCTCCGCGAGGCGGGCCTTTCGTCGTCTTTTCCGCCAGTGGCGGGCGCCGTCCCGCCTTGGGTCGCCAGCGCCCTGCAGGACACGGCCAACTGGCTCCGGGGGAACACGGACAAGCAGGTGCAGCCCAGGGAGGTCGCCACGTGTCTCGAGAACCTCACCCAGACTCTATCGCCATCACCGCCACCCCCAACCTCATAGACACAGACGCCGACCGTTGCCTACAGCGCCCAGATCCCGCACCACTGGTGCGAGCGCCGCCGGGGCCCAGACGGATGGCTCTACTCCTGGGAGCAGTTCCACAGCTGGTTCGGGGCGGAGGCGGGGGAGGAGATCTGGGATGCGGCCCTCGACGCGAGGATGACAGACCAGACCAAGAGGACAGCAGAGGAGATCTCCGTGGGGGAAGACTCCGAGGACATGGAGACGGACCTCAAGGAGGAGCACGTGCAGCGGAACCAGGACGTCCTGGCGGAGGTGAGCGACTCGTTCACGCCCGTCACCGGCCGCAGGCCCCTGCGGACCAAAGGGCGCCCCCGAGATCTCACCGCACGCGCCCCCAACGCCACTGCCAACGGGGGGGCGTAGCCGACCAGACACTTCCACACGAGAGACCCCCTCAACCCGCTGGGGTGGAGCACCCCGCACCTGCCCAGCAGGCTCTTCGCAGACTTCACGGGAAGCAGTCCGCTGACTTTGGGCAAAGATGGCTTTGCCTTGCTTCGGCCAACGTCACCACGCTCAGCCCCGCTGAATACAGGAAGAATGCGAAGGCTGGCATCGACTCCACCACCCGCATCGACTACCTGGCTGACCTCTTTCACCGCCACAGGTTCGACATCAACTTCGCCCAGGAAGGGCGCCTCCCCCACGATGGCACATCGACGGGCACTCAATACCTCCGCCACGTGGCGGCAGGCGACAAAGATGGGAACTACGGATCACAGATTTGGCTCCGTCATGCCGTTTAAGGATGCCACCATGGACTCCAAGGTGATCAGCCCCCGCATCATCCTCACGCGCGTGGCCCTGGGCGACACCTTCTTCTATGCCACCTCGGCCCACGCCCCCACCAACGTCGCCCCAGAGCAAGAGGAGAAGTTCGCATTCTGGAAGCTCCTCAGGGACACCCTCCGGAGCCTCCCACGCCGACGGTGCATCGTCCTCGGAATCGACTCGAATGCTGACGACAAGGACACCGCCCTGGGGTCCAACCAACTGTTCGTGCAGGAGCTCACGGAAGAACTCTCCGGCGACGACGTGGCGCAGCACCATGAAAATCTCACCCCCACCTGGAGGAGCTCCCAAGGCTCGCACAGGCGGCTGGACCGACTCATTACTTTCGGGAAGGTCTGGCACCAGGCTGGCTCCTACAAGGTGCACACTGAGGAGAATATCTCCACGATCGAGAGTGCAGACCACTCCATGTTTACCACCAGGCTCATGCTACGCTTCGGCAACGCGCCGGGGCCTGAAAAGCGACCGCCCAAAATGAAGTTCGACCCCTTCCGGTTGGAGGACCCTGGTTGCGTGGCCGCCTTCCGGTGGGCCATCTCTTGCCTGGCCGACGTGGCCCAGGCATCTTGGAGCTCCACCGACGAGCGCCTCGAATTCGTTTCGACGGAGCTTTATAAGCTGCAACAGTTCTACTTCGCAGCGCCGGCACCCAAGCTACCGCGCAAGCCGCGGCTCTCGCAGGGCACCTGGGCCCTGGTCAAGACGACGCCCAACGTTCGCACGGCCTACTTTCAGGCCACCAGAGCCGCGAAGACAGCCACCCTGCAGTTCTTCTTGCAGGCATGGCCCAAGCCTGCAGGCAGAGCCAGATCCGACCTCCGAGCCGTGGAATGGCACAGGGCGCATTGCCACTGGGGACCTGTAGCAACGCATGCAAAAGCCCATTCTTGCACCGTGAAGGACAAGGTCAAGGCAGACCGCGAGGCCTGGACTTCGGCTCTGGCCCAGGACGCCGCAGCCGCTGCCGACCACGGCGACGCGTCCACGCTGTGCCGCATCGCCAAACAGCTGAGACAGGGCCAGAGGCCCAAAGGCCATTCATCCTTGGTCACTGAGAACGGCACGCTGCTCGTCGACACAGAGGACATCGCCGCCGACTGACTTGCGTACTGGGCTGGCTTGTACAGAGGGCAGGTCACGACCGTGGGCCAGCTCAAGTCCGCACCGCAATGCAATGCAGGTTACCTGGTCGGCGAGGCGCCTGCTCCACCTTTCGATTGGCATGGATTCCCTGACACTTCGCCAGACCACGTCGCCGACATCATCGCCCACCTGCCCGGCCGACGTGCCGTCGGGCCGGACGGCCCCCGCCACGACGCGGTTAAAGCAGCGGGCGAGGGCTGCCCTCGGATGCTTTCTCCACTCTTCGAGGCATGCCTGCTGCAGCAGAGGGCCCCAGTGCACTTGAACGGTGGAACGAGCTTCAATATCCACAAGAAAGGCCCGACCCACATCAAGGACAATTATCGCGGACTGGTCGCCGAGACAGCCTTCGCGAAAACCTACACCGACCTCATCTCCATGCCGCTTCTGCCATCCTACCGGGACGCGCCTGTGCCCGAGTCGCTGGCAGGGCGCGTGGAAGGACGCGGCGCGGCTTCCGCAGGAGCCGCCACCGCTGGTTGGATCTCTCGGCATAACGCCACTCGGCGCTGCTGGGCCATCCTTTTCATAGACCTCAGCAAGGCCTTCGACACGGTCTTCACGGAGTTGGCCCTGGGTCCGAGGGACGTTTCGCTCACGAAGCTCATCCCCGCCTTGATGCAACGGTCCCGCCTGATGTGGCCAGCGCCGTCCACAAATACCTCAAAGTCCACGGCCCCAGAGTGCTCGTTGGCGGAATCGAGCCGGCGGCGGCCCAGCAGATCGCAGATTGGCACACTGCCACATGGTCGCACGCGCGTCCCAACGACGGACGCGACGTCACGCCAGTCACTGGCGACACGCCGGTTGCCTCGTCAACCATCGGGGCGCGCCAGGGCGACAAGCTCGGCGCCATCATCTTCAATGTCATCTACGACATCATGCTGGCCGAAGTGCGCGAGAGGCTCAAGGAGCTTGGCGCCTCGCCCCGCATGGCCGCCCCCACGGACGCCGTGCCCTGGCACGCCAACGTCAACCCAGAAGGCGACCTGGAGGAGATCACCGTTGACCAGTCCACGTACGTCGACGATTTAGAGGAGCTCTTCGAGGCGGACACGCCGGCACAGCTCATCGACAGCCTCACGCAGGCCGCCAGCGTGTTATACGAGGTGCTATCTCGCCACGGCCTCAAGATCAACTTCGGCCCAGAGAAGACGGCCATCATGCTGCGCCCCTTCGGAGTGGGCGCCCGCGCGGCACACAGTCAGCTTCGAGATGAAGCAGGCGACCTAGGGCTGGACACCACCGCCGGGCGCTGCGGCATCGCGCACCATTACAAGCACGCCGGCACGACCCTTCAGACCTCTGGGCGATCGATGCTCGACGCCCAGGCGAACGCCACCAAGATGCAGAAGACCTACGGCCCTATGGCCCACACCGTCTTCGGCCCCTGCCACCTCTGGACGGCGACCCGCGCTTCCCTGGCGTGCTCGCTTCTGGACTCCCAGCTCCTCTTTGGCGCAGAGCTGTGGTTGCAGGACGACCCGGTGGCCAGACGCCGCACGCAGGCGGCCTACATGCGACCGCGGCGGCAGATCTTGGGACACCCTCGATTCGGCCACACCGACGTCAGCGATGACCAAGTGTGCACGCAGTTCGGGCACTCTGCCCTGGACATGGCGATCACATGCAGGCGACTACGGCTGGTGCTGGTTTTGCTGGACGGCCCAGCTTACCTTCGTGCCATCCATTGTGCGGAGCCTAAGCCGCCGCATGCCCGCCTCCTCCTCGACGACCCTATCCTGCTGTGGGAGCACTCCGAAGAACTGCGCCATCTGCCGTCGCCGGCGGTGGCACCAGCGCAGTGGGCACGCTATATCACAGCATCCCGCCCACGTTGGAAGAGGATTGTTGGGGCGATCGCTCTCCTCCCGAATCGCCCGGGGGTCATGGCACAGCAAGCCCCCCCACCAACGGCTGCCGAAGTCGAAGAGGCCGAAGCCCAGCGCTCGACCCTGACCCGGGCGCAACAGCCTCTCCAGTGCGACCTGTGTCACAAGTGGCGCAAGGGATGGCGCGGCCTCGCAGGCCACCGGCACCGAGCCCATACGGCTCGGGCATATTGCATCACGCCCACATGCCCAGCACGCGGCAAAGACTACGGATCCCGACTGCGGGCTGTCCACCACTTGCACTACAGCTCCCAGGTTTGCCGCGAGATGATGCGCACGGGCCGGCTCCACAGATACGAGGACTCCTTGATCGAGGCCGCGGACCAAGCCGATCGAGAACTGGCACGAGCCGACGCGCTGGCCGGTAGAGGGCGCCTCGTGGCTCGACAGCGGCGGCCACCAAGACCGGCCGACTCAACGCGGCGAGGCGCGCGCGGCGGCATCTGTGCCCGCCACGCCATACATTTTCTACGCGCAGTCTCCGCCCGGAGCCCGTGCACAGCCGGCCTCCAGCATGAGAATTGTCTACCTGGCACACCTCAAGGTAACGCCGTGGCCGCTCGCTCATCAGCATCATCATAATCATCATCATCATCATCATCATCATCATCATCATCATCATCATCATCATCATCACCATCATCATCATCATCATCATCATCATCATCATCATCATCATCATCATCATCATCATCATCATCATCATCATCATCAGCAGCAGCAGCAGCAGCATCAGCAGCATCATCAGCATCAGCATCATCAGCATCCTCCTCCTCCTCATCATCATCATCAACAGCAGCAGCAGCATCCTCCTCTTCCTGCTCCTCCTCCGCCTGCTCCTCCTCCTCCTGCTCCTCCTCCGCCTGCTCCTCCTTCTCCTCCTCGTTTCTCGTTTCTCTCGTTTCGCATCTCAGGTCGGGCGCCCGGGCAAGGACTGGTTCCGGGGTCTCTCACCCGCCGGCCCTGGCCAGGTTCCCCCCGCGCACCGCGCGGGCATACATGTGCAAATACGGCAATACAAAAATTATCCCGGCAAAGCAACCTAACAGCGATGTGTAGGAGCATATCTGGAAGCATTCCCCTTCAGATTCAGATGAGAATCTAGTTGTAGAATTCTGCTGTTCTCGCAGTCGTAGTCGCATTCGCGATGACAGTCGCAGCGGCAACGGCAGTCACAGTCGCAGCCTGGGCCTCAGCCTGCCTCAGCCTCAGCCTCAGCCTGCCTCAGCCTCAGCCTGCCTCAGCCTCAGCCTCAGCCTGCCTCAGCATCAGCCTGACTCAGCCTCAGCCTCAGCCTGCCTCAGCCTCAGCCTCAGCCTGCTTCAGCCTCAGCCTCAGTCTGCCTTCAGCCTCGGCCTCAGCCTCAGCCTGCCTCATCCTCATCCTGCCTCAGCCTCAGCATCAGCCTGCCTCAGCATTCAAAATGTGGCCCGGGAATGGAGTTCTGGGAACTCGAAGAACACGAAGTGGCCTACAGTTGGCTCCGGGCATTCAAAATCATGCCCAGGAATGGAGTTCTGGGAACTCGAAGAGCACGAAGTGGCCTACAGTTGGCTCCGGGCATCCAAAATGTGGCCCGGGAATGGAGTTCTGGGAGGTCGAAGAGCACGAAGTGTATGACTGTTGGCTCCGGTTATTCAAAATGTGGCCCGGGAATGGAGTTCTGGGAGGTCGAAGAGCACGAAGTGTGTGACTATTCGCTTAAAATGAGCCCGGTTCTGTTCCCGGTTCTCCTCCCCGGCACCCGCCCAGACCCCCCCCGAGGAGTCATGATGCTCTCTTTTGACCCTACTAGAAACCTATCAGCAAACGCTGTTAGGTAATAAATAGACGGAACAATACACTGATAAGTAAATAAAGCAGTAGATCCATAAGCACCCCAGCGCATATACGAATACGAATATGGGTGCGTGCCCGCGCGCATGAGCACGTAAACCCAGAGCCGCAGAATAAATGAATGGGTGGCCGGCGACGCTGAATGACCGGTTGACAAGGCATCGCCCTGGCAGCCGTCACCACGCAGCGGCATCCGACCCCCCCTAGCTGCTGCTCCACCTCCGCCCCCTGCCCAGCAGCAGCGCCCACTGGTCAGCCTCCCCCACTTGGCAGAGGCGCCTTGCGCCCCATGCAGCCCAGCAGGGCACGCCCCACATACTGGACGCGCGCGGCCCCATGGCCTGGCCCGAACACCGCCCTCACCAGCTCTGGCTGCAACCCGCGCGGCACGGCGCCGACAACCGCTTCCAGCTCGCGGAAAAGCGTGAGGGCGCCCTCACACGCGCAAAGGCATGGGAGACGGCTACCCGCTCGCTCCCGCAGGCCATGCACCTATCCAACTCCCACGGCATGTCGCCCCCCCCAAACCACCTGCAGGGGCCAGCGGCCTGCGAAGCGGCACACCGCCCACATGCGGTGCACGAGCGGGGCAACCTCCATGGCCAGCTCCTCCCGCGACTGCGGCTGCATGACCGGCTGGAGCTCGCGGAACGTCACGCCCAGCGACGGGATGCATCTGTCCGCGGCCGAATCGAAAGCCGTCTGGTCATATAACCTCAGCGCCGGCCGCACCACCTCCCACCGATACCGCCTCAGCACTGCCTTGCGCTCGGCGGCGGAGGTGGCGGCGGCCTCCACAGCCCCCAACAGCCCCTCCACCTCCCAGATGTCTGGCAATCGGCCCCCTGGCAGGTCGGCCATCCGCTGGCCCACCAGTTGCCACCGCGTGTGCGCGGTCGAACGCCGCGCCGCTTCCCGCAGGAGCGTGCCCGGGCGCCCTCGCGGAAGGACCCGCGGCCGCGCGCGCGCCGCGAACGCCTGCTCCAACATGCGCGTCCCTAGGCGGAGTTCCCAACCGCACTGCGCCCGGCACAGCGTCCACTTCAGCCGAGGGCCCCTCTTGCAGCCTAGAGTAACCCGCGCCCAGTGGTACTGGGGCCGGTTGAGGTCAGTCTCCACGCCCTCGACTCCAACCAACATCGCCGCGCCGTACAGCACACCTGGCTCCACGCGCAGCGGGGCCTGCGCGGCCGCGACAGGGGGTGGGACCCCCCCTCATCGCACGCCTGGAAGAATTCCTCGAACGCCGCCCTGCCTTCGGCCAGCACCTCCCGCGAGCACGGCACGAACGTAAGGTCGGAGTCCACCTGGATCCCAACGAGCGCGTGGCAGCTCACCTCGTGGAACCCCCGGCCCTCCGCGTGGAGCGCCGGGCCCCCACTGATTGCCATGCGCTCTGACTTGCCTGGCCCGAAATTAAAGGCCGCCTTCTCCCAGCGGGCGTGCCGCACGGATGCGGACCGCGCTGGCTGGTCCAGAACCGCCATGACCGCGCCCACGGACGGGCAAGGCATCGCGGCGTCGTCAATGTACTGCAGCGGGCCCAGCTCGTGCGCACCGCCGAGCTCAACCACGGTCGCCCGGTCCGCCAGGCACGGCAATGTGGCCAATTGCGACGCGGCCTCGAATTTCGACCGCCCCGCGGCCTCGACGTCGATGCGCGTCCGCAAGTCGGCCTCCCGCGCTGGCGGGCCATCTAACGAACGCGCCGCGCAAACCTGCTGGGCTTCCACGAGCGCGCCCCGCGCCCACTCTGGCAGACACGCCCCGCAGCCCCCTGGAACGGCGTCCGTCAAGTCATCCTTCAAGGACCGCAACAGCGCGTTAAACGCCGGCACACTAAACCGGCGCCCCTGGGCGGTGCCGCAAGCGAGCACGAACGCCTCCGACAGCAGGCCGCGAGGAGCACGCCAGCGTGCCCCGCCACGTCGAAGCCCCATGTGAGGTCCAGGAACGCCAAGTAAGTGGCAAGACCCTGGTACCTCCTGAGCCCCCCGAGGAGCGTCACCGCGATGACAAAGGACAGGGGGTCGGAGACCCCCCCCACCTGGCCCTCCCCGCACCAGACCTGGACCTTGCCGAAGTTTCGGTCCACCCACAGAGCGTCTTGCAACTGCGCCATGTCCGAGCAGATCGACACCTGACGGAGGCGCGCGGTAGACCTCACGAGCTTGGGCCCGCATTTGTGGAGGGGGGTGTACTTGCGAAGTGACCAAAGGCTGGATGCGCCCCCCATGTGGCGCGCAAGATTGACGAGTTCGGCCGCCACCTGCCTGTGAGCCAGAACCCTGGACTTCAGAGCTGCG
>CAUYUJ010022170.1:1438329-1536617 GCA_963575745.1 Prorocentrum cordatum
TCCTGATCCGCATCCTCATCCTCATCATCATCATCGTAATCATCATCATCATCATCATCAGCAGCAACATCATCATCAGCATCATCAGCAGCATCGTCAGCATCAGCAGCATCATCATGATCAGCAGCATCATCATCAGCATCATCAGCATCATCATCAGCAGCAGCATCATCATCATCATCAGCAGCAGCATCATCATCAGCAGCATCGTCGTCAGCATCATCAGCATCAGTATCAGCATCATCAGCATCATCAGCATCATCATCATCATCGTCATCATCATCATCATCATCATCATCATCATCATCATCATCGTCAGAGATAACCAACACCAGTATCAGCATCATCAGCAGCAGCAGCTGCAGCAGCATCAGCAGCATCAGCATCATCAGCAACAGCATTAGCGTAAGCGTCAGCATCATCATCATCATCATCATCATCATCATTATCATCATCATCATCATCATTATCATCATACTCATCATTATCATCGTCATCATCATCAGCATCGTCAGCATCATCATCGTCAGCATCATCATCAGCAGCAGCAGCATCATCAGCATCATCATCATCATCAGCAGCAGCAGCAGCAGCATCAGCATCATCAGCATCAGCATCATCATCATCAGCAGCAGCATCATCATCATAATTCATCGACATCACAATCGTCATCGTCATCGTGATCGTCATCACTGGCGTCATCATCATCCTCGTCCTCATCGATTCGAACAGCTGCCACCGAGACTGCTGGACTGGCACGGTGGCGGGACTTGCCGCAGGCAGCTGGACACCATGGCCCCGAGGGGATGGGGATCGGTTAGACGATTCTGATCCAGGGTGAGCATGACCACGTTCCCTCTTCGCTGCGCCCCCTCGTGGGCGCGGGGCGCTCTCTGGGAGCGCCGAGGCCCTCCTGCGACCGGGCAGGGTGGTCTGTCGGGCCCCTGTCGACGATGAGCGGGCGATCAGGGATCGAGGTACTCCCCCCCCCATGAGCCTATCCCCCTGACGCTGTTGCCCAGGACCTGCTCCCCTCCCCTCTCCCTCCTCTGACCTCCAGCAACTCTCCACGGGGCCAAGGGCGTCCCAGGGGCTCCAGAGTGGTGCGAAAAGCTGGGCCCGAGTCCAGGGCGAGCCTGAGGAGGGAAGGGGGACTGGTTCAGGGGGGGGGGAGGAACACGGACCTGGAATCGGCGATGCGTCGCCGATCAATCGGACCTGCCACCGCAAAAAAAGGGAACTGCCCCCAGTCTGCCCCGCCCCCCCCCCACCCCCTCAGCGGACGCCCAAGAGCGCCAGCAGCCCAATGTTGCTCTGGTTCCGCCGCCGGGCCCGCGCCGCGATCCCGCGGCTGCGGCGGTACTCCGCCAGCGCGATCTCCCTGTGTCGCCTCTCCGCCTCAAGCGCGTCCTCCCCGGACCCCCGACGGCATGATGTTGTTCATGACGTGAGCCCCTGGAGGTCTGGACCCTCTCCAGAGGACCACGTGTTCATTCCAAGTTGACTTTTGACTGCCCGGCGGGGCCAGGCAAGGGCACGACGCGAGGGGGTCTGATGGCCCGAAAGGTCCCGACCTCAAGTCGGGTACGGCTACACGACGACACTTGCATCCAGCATACTAGCAGTTGTATTGTGAGTGTCGCCGCTTCCCTGCTGATGGGAAGGGGACTCTACAGGCGGTCAATGGCCCGGGAAAAGAAGGAAGAGGGCGACGACGAAGGGAGGGAAGGAGGAGGCAGAAGAACGCGAGCAGCTTTCGGGTCGTACCTGGGGCCTTGGGCACCCCTGGAACGCTCTCGGCGAGGCGGAGCTGATGGAAGGCGTCCCGAGGCCAGAACACCTCCCGGAACCGACGAAGACATCCGAAAACGTCTGGCGCGCGTCCTCCGCGTGCTGCGGCACGTTGGGCAGGGCCTCCTCCGCGGGGCGCGGCGGCGGGCTGCGGCCCGCCCCGAGGCGGGCGCGGCTGCCAGCGAGGAGAAGGCGCGCGTGACGCTCAGCGAGGGGCGTGCGCACGACCGCCCGCAGCGAGGGCCTGCGCGCGGGGTCCTCTCGAGGACAGCACAGCCCACCCCTCCAGCCCCCAGCCAGGGCCCCCACTCCTGGCCTCCTGGGCTGGGGCGGTCCCGCGCCCCAGCCTGAGAAGCCGCCCAGAGCCAGGGAAACCTCTCCAAAACCCTTGAGCCTCGAACCCAGGAACCTTCGGAAGACTCCCGAAGACCTCTTAGACCGACGACAGACTTCGAAGTTTTTGCCTGTCGGCCCACGAGATGAGGACAGCAAAGCCCACCCCGACCGCCAGCCAGGACCCCCACTCCAGACCTGGTGATCCAGGGGGTCCTGGCTAGGGGTGGGAGTAGCTTTCTGGAGGCTCTTGGGGGCCCAAAAACCACCCCCACCCCTAGCCAGGACCCCCTGGATCACCAGGTCGGGAGTGGGAGTCCTGGCTGGGGGTCGGGGTGGGCTTTGCTGTCCTCATCTCGTGGGCCGACAGGCAAAAACTTCGAAGTCTGTCGTCGGTTCTTCTTCGGGAGTCATCCGACGGCTCCTGGGTTCGAGGCTCCAGGGTTTTTGGAAGGTTTCGTCGGTTACGCACCTGGCGTCTTCGCTCAGTTTCGGGCCCCTTGACCACCACATATCGATCTCGCTCACAAAATGCCGCAGGAAGACGGGGTCACTCCAGTCGTGATGTTTCTGAAGCTTTCAAGGCCCAAGGATTTCGGAAGGTCTCGTCGATTCTGAGCGGCTTTCCAGCCTCGGGACGCTGTCCAACAGCTGCGCCTCGCCGACGGCTCTGTCGGAGTGCCCAGATCGCCCCGAACGGCCGCGGGAGAGCCGAGCTGCGACCCGAAAACCAGAGGGCGGGGCAGGGCGAGGGCCGCCTTCTCAGAGGGCCCTCCTGGGATCGGGCACGCGCAACCATATGGATCAGGGATCCGTGCATCTGGACGCCTGACTTGGCGACAGACCGCGCCGGTGCTGCCTGGAAATCGCTGATCCACACGCCGTGGTCCATGTCTGCGCGTCCTCGAGGAGGCCTCCCCTGGGCGCGCTTCCAGGAGGTCCTCCTCCCCGTTTACCCTCTCGGGACGACGGCCGCCCCCCCCTCCCCCACCCCCGTCGCCCCCGCCCTCGCTCTGCGTGCCGCCAGGGTCCTTGTCCAGGAGGCCCAGCACGATCTGCCCCAGGCCCCGCGAGAAGGGCTCCGGCAGGGGGTCCGGCACGGCGCCCAGCACCTGCATCATCAGCGCGGGCAGATTCGAGGCGCGGAACGGCACCCTGAGGGCGGCGAGCTCGTAGGTGACCACGCCGAGGGACCACAGGTCGGACTGCACGCCGTAGGGCTTGTTGTTGCAGATCTCGGGCGAGAGGTACAGCGGGGTGCCAATGCAGGTCTGCGCCTCGGCGGCCGTGCTCTCCAGCACCCTCGCGACGCCGAAGTCCCCCAGCTTCACAAGGCCGCCCCTCGTGAGGAACACGTTGTGGGGCTTCAGGTCCCTGTGCAGGATCTTGTGGCCATGAACGTGCATCAGGGCAAACACCAGCTGCAGGTGGACGCACACAACCTCCGCCTCCGAGAGGATATTCTCGGCGTCCTTGCACTCCCTGATCTTGTCGGCGAGGTCTCCCCCGTCCGCGTATTCCATGACGATGTACAGCTTCGGCCCCTGCAGGAAGGAGTCGATGTACCCGATGATGTTCGGATGGGACATCTTGCGCAGGACCTCTGACTCCGCCACAGCCACCTGCAGAGACATACGGAAGGAAGAGGAAAGCGACTACCAGAAGGCAGGGATGACTGTGAGGGGGAGGAGGGGGGCCGGAGAGGGAGAAGGATTAGAGAACGAGGGGCAGCAGGAGGCGGAGAAGGATTAGAGCGAGGGCGACGAGGGAGGGGGGAGGACAAGCTAGGTGCGCTCACGTCATACATGATGTCCTACACCTCCCTCCCATCCCTTACCATAGCGTAGATCTCGTCTGTGTTCGCCCAATCGGATGCCGTAACATGGCATAACATTACATGGCATAGCATGGTGTCGAAGATCAACGCGTAGCAGGACATATCTTGTCGTGGCGACGCCCCAAAGTGGGGGGGGGCTTCTGCGGCCCAAAAAAACAACGAATCGGCACCGAATGTGGAATCACTTCCGATGTTTTTTTCGGGGGCGCAATTTCTAGATTGTGGGACCGATTTGGAAGGACCGAAAACCATGCCGTGGCATGCGGAAATGAGGCCAGCGCTGCAGCTGGAGACCGATTCGGAACGAGCGGTAGCCCGAAAATGAGAAGCGCTGCAGCGAGAACCATGCAACATTAGTAGGAGCGGTAAACGCCGTCCTCCTCCGTCTCCGCATCGTCGTAGTTGTAGCCGTAGCCGTAGCGGTAGTAGTAGTACTAGTAGTAGTAGTAGTAGTAGTAGTAGTAGTAGTAGTAGTAGTAGTAGTAGTAGTAGTAGTAGTAGTAGTAGTAGTAGTAGTAGTAGTAGTAGTAGTAGTAGTAGTAGTAGTAGTAGTAGTAGTAGTAGTAGTAGTAGTAGTAGTAGTAGTAGTAGTAGTAGTAGTAGTAGTAGTAGTAGTAGTAGTAGTAGTAGTAGTAGTAGTAGTAGTAGTAGTAGTAGTAGTAGTAGTAGTAGTAGTAGTAGTAGTAGTAGTAGTAGTAGTAGTAGTAGTAGTAGTAGTAGTAGTAGTAGGAGCAGTAGTAGTAGTAGTAGTAGTAGTAGTAGTCATTCTAGTAGTAGTAATAGTAGTAGTAGTAGTAGTAGAAATAGTAGCAGTCGCAGTAGCAGTAGCAGTAGCAGTAGTAGTAGTAGTAGTAGTAGTAGTAGTAGGAGTAGTGGTAGTAGTCGTCGTAGTAGTCGTAGTACTCGTAGTACTCGTAGTAGTCGTAGTAGTCGTAGTAGTCGTAGTAGTAGTAGTAGTAGTAGTAGTAGTAGTAGTAGTAGTAGTAGTAGTAGTAGTAGTAGTAGTAGTAGTAGTAGTAGTAGTAGTAGTAGTAGTAGTAGTAGTAGTAAGTAGTAGTAGTAGTAGTAGTAGCAGTAGCAGTAGCAGTAGCAGTAGCAGTAGCAGTAGCAGTAGTAGTAGTAGTAGTAGTAGTCGTCGTAGCCGTAGTCGTAGTAGTAGTAGTAGTAGTAGTAGTAGTAGTAGTAGTAGTAGTAGTAGTAGTAGTAGTAGTAGTAGTAGTAGTAGTAGTAGTAGTAGTAGTAGTAGTAGTAGTAGTAGTAGTAGTAGTAGTAGTAGTAGTAGTAGTAGTAGTAGTAGTAGTAGTAGTAGTAGTAGTAGTAGTAGTAGTAGTAGTAGTAGTAGTAGTAGTAGTAGTAGTAGTAGTAGTAGTAGTAGTAGTAGTAGTAGTAGTAGTAGTAGTAGTAGTAGTAGCGCCAGAACCGCCGACGCCACGCCGTAAGTGAAGCAGCAGCAGAAGCAGGCAGCAAGTCGCCGAGACAGCAGCAAAAGCAAGCAGGCACGGAGATGAGGGCGGGGCACTGGGGAGTTCTTTCCATCTACATATATATATCTACACCTACATCTACATTGACACCTACATCTACATCTAGACCTACATATACATCTCCACCTACAGCTACATCTACAACTACACCTGCATCTACACCTACCTCTACATCTACATCAACAGCGAGACTCACATCTACATCTACATGTACACCTACATCTACATCTACATCTACATCTACACCTACATCCACATCTACACCTACACCTACATCTACAGCTACACTTTCGCATTGGTTTTGTTGTTGCTTTGCATTGCCTTTGCTGTTGCTCTTGCCTTTGCTTTTGCCTTTGCCTTTGCTGTTGCTTGTGCGTTTTGTTTTTGCTGTTGCTCTTGCTGTGCCTTTGCTTTTGATGTTGCTATGCTGTGCTATGCTATGCTATGCTGCGCAATGCTGGGCTGGGCTAGGCTAGGCTATGCTATGCTATGCTATGCTATGCTATGGTGCGCTATGCTATGCTGCGCTATGCTATGCTGCGCTATGCTATGCTATGCTATGCTATGCTATGCTATGCTTTTGCTTTGCCTTCGCTTTTGCCTTCATTGTCGCCTTTGCTTTTGCTTTTGCTTGGCACCCAGGAAGCGCAACTGGGGGAACCGCGCGCTTGCTTTTACCTTTGCTGTTGCTTTTGCTTGGCTCCCAGGGGACTGGGGGAACCGCCCGGGGCTGTTTGCACTGCCCGGCCCCTTGAAGCCAAGCGAGTAAGAACCCTTCTAGGCAGAGCCTAGGTAGGGAAAAAACGAAACAACTACTAACAACAGCAAAAAAAGGCAGAAGCGCGGAAATGAGGACCCGTAGCCTGACATAGCATGGCGTGGCGACCCCCAAAAGTGAGGGGGGGCCTCTGCGGCCCAGAAAATCAACGAATCGGCACCGAATGCGTAATCACTTCCGATGGTTTGGGGGGCCATTTTCTAGATTCGGGGGCCTATTTGGAAGGACCGAAAACCATGCCGTGGCATGGCGCTGAAAATATTTACGCCAACGCTGCAGCGGCAGCACGATTCGGAACGAGCGGAAGCGCGGAAATGAGGCCAGCGCTGCAGCTGGAGACCGATTCGGAACGAGCGGTAGCCCGAATATGGGGCCAGCGCTTCAGCGAGAGCAGCATCTTTAAGAGGAAAAAAAATAAAAACACGAAAACCCGTGTCACGGGACTCATCTGTAAAAGACAAGTACGCGGAGGGGCGCCGGATATTTCCGGGACGCCACCAGGGGAGAGAGGAGAGTAGTATTCAAATTGTGCAAATGTGAAGGATCAAGAAATGTGAGAGGGAGGAAAACCAGGGGCGGGAGGGGGGGGGTCCAGAGTAGGCCCAAGATGCATCAACGATGTTGCAATACACGTTTCTGTCCCAAGTCCCCTTCTCTTATATCCCACAGGCTTTCCCCCCCTTGAAAGACCAGCACAGTTAGGACTGCCATTTTGGCAAGGGGCCAGCTTTGAAAAGGAACTGCATTGCATCGTTCTGGCGCGTAATCATGAGCACGAAAAAACATGATCATCACACACATACAATTCAACAAGGTGTCGAGCGAAATCCCCACATTCGAAGAAAAAACGCCTGCCGCCCGTTGAACCGCTGCAGAAGTTCACACTTACGGCCATGACCTCCAAGGAATTAAAGGCGTTGTCCGTGGGAAAACATGGACCCGTGCAGTGTTACACGTGTTGAAGAGTCGGGGCTGAGGCGAGAGCCCCACTTTGAAAACAATCTGGGCTCTAACCTTTCCAACACTTGTCTTTGTACGAGACGCGCTCTCCAAAAAGGTTTGATCACCACGGCCGCAATCGCTTCAAACTCATCCGTTCTATGTGCAGGACACGGGTCTTCGCAATGAGCTGGCAAAAGCTGCCCCCACTGCCCAAAACTCTGGAATCGTATTTGCATAAACATGCTGCAAGACATCGCCACGTGCGACATGCGAATTTACACTGCTACTGTCCACTTCTCCAGCCAGCACATCCAGCGCATAAATCATGATTGCATCAATTACCTCCGATGCGAAGTGCGCTTCAGAAGAATTTGAAGAGTGCCAAATACTGTACTGCTCGACGCCTGGTGAATTTAGGAATGATCTCAAGATAATCGTGCAGATGTAGGCTGTATTCGATACGTTGTCTGGTCTTGCTTGTAGAGGCCAGGACAACGGATTTGGACACACACGGTCAGCCAACCTCGCAAGGGGTGACTCAAGGCGGGACCGCTTCATGGACTGAGGGATGTACTGGTATCAGCTTACTGGAGAAATTGATCCTTGAGCCAAAGGGCAAGACTACGTGACAATATGTTGCATGAGACCGTCAGCAGGTCGATCAGGAAAAGGTGGAGAAGGGCGAAGAGGGTGAAGACGACGACGGGGCTGTTGTCCCCGACGGGCCTGGCGCTGCTTCTCGTCCAGGTGCGGCATATTCACCTCCTTCGCCACCTCGGAGGCCGCACAGAGCGAACCAGAGAAAATGGGGCCCGCAGATCTCATCCTATCTTCGACGCATCGCGGACCGACGCATCGGATATGTCGCAATGGATGAGATCGGGCTCGTGGTCGCAACGCGTCGCCGATGCATCGGCGATACGGCTCGGTCCCCCGACAGGGCAACCACATGTAAACGCTGCCCCTGCAGGTCAGACTTTCAAAGCACCGATGGGGGCTTAGAGCTTGAGGGGCATCTGCGGAGCGAGCCCCAACAGGGGTGTCGATACCCTGGTGCCGATTGACCCCACAGGGGTAAAGTTCGTAAGTGGTCGGAGGTTGCCAGTGGTCCTGGATCAAACTGCTCCTTCGCACCGTTTTCGGACCCATGGGGCCCTCCGGAAAGCCCAGGGTCACCTTGGGCTAGGGTCACCTCCTGGCAACACCCGAGATGGTCGCAGGTAGACCCCGTCTGCTCTGGCCCCACTTTGGAAGCCCTGACATCCGCCGATGTGATTTTTCAATCCGCCGCCCCAACAAGTCCCGACTCCTTCCAAGGGCAAGGGATCATTTTTCCGCCCCCGAACCGTTTCTTACGGTCCAGGGCCCCGACAAAGGCCCTCAGAAGCCGAAATTTACGAAAAATGCTAAGCGAGATGATCTTAGGAAACGCGATCCACCTTTGCTTGCCGGAAAGAAATGAAGGGGGATGTCTCAGAAACCCGGAGACTCCCCGCTCATCTGAAAAAAATCCGGATGGGTGGGCCTCAGAAACAAGGAGATCTCTCCCTAACGCCCCCCACCCACTCCCCCCAAAAAACCGGGACGTCCAGAACTCCCCCCCCATCCGCGCAAGGAGGTGACGAACCCCCCCACCGTCGCCGTCGCCGCCGTCATCGTCGTCGCCGCCGTCGCCGTCATCGTCGTCGTCGTCGTCGCCGCCGTCGTCGTCGTCGCCGCCGCCGCCGTCGTCGTCATCGTCGTCGTCGCCGCCGCCGTCGTCGTCGTCGTCATCCTCGTGGTCGCCATCGCCGCCGTCGTCGTCGCCGTCGTGGGTCGTCGTCGTCGTCGTCGCTACCATGGGCCACACTGAAGTCCCAATGAGGTCACATCCACCACGGGTCAGAGCCAGACCCCACCAATTAGGTCACATCCACCACTGCCACCGTCGTCGACGCCGCCGCCGCCGTCATCGTCGCCGTCGTGGTCGCCAAGCCGCCGACGTCAACTTGGGGGGGGAGGTCTGGACCCCCCCAATGATTTTCTGGGTGGGGGCCAGACTTCCCCCCCTTTTGGAGCGAAAGGGATCGGACACCCCCTCCCTTGCCAGCAGCATCAGAAAGCACTCGTTTAATGATTTGTTTCAGTGCGCGTTCCCAAGGCAGTCCCGACCCCTTCACCAGAGGCAGTGTTTCGCACCGGACCAGTTTTTGTGGCCCGACGCTGGGATTGTAAAAATCCCGTCGTCGGAAATCTTGAGGGGGAACGATAATGGGGAAATGGCTCAGGGGAGGAGACGTCGATCTGGAATCGGCGGTACATCGGCCACAGATCGGCGATGGGCCCCCGATAGCGACAACACACGTTCCTGGGAAGGACGGGCTATCGGACCCCATCGGCGACCAAGGGGCGATTGAGGGCGATGCATCCTATCCAGCCTATGCCCCCCTGACACTGCCTCCGCCAAAGAGGCAACAGTGAGCGTGGAGAGGGCCCCAGGGCGCTAGGCGCACGCCCTGAGGAGCCCTCCTGGCGGAGCAGCCAAGGAAAAACGACGTTCACGTTCGCAGTGCCACCGCCATCGCAAGCGCGTGATTGACGACGCGTCACGTGCTGAGCGCGACGCGTCACGCCACGAAGCCACGCGTAACGTTGCCCCTGAGGGCACCTGCAGCTC
This sequence comes from Prorocentrum cordatum, assembly GCA_963575745.1. Taxonomy (NCBI): domain Eukaryota; class Dinophyceae; order Prorocentrales; family Prorocentraceae; genus Prorocentrum; species Prorocentrum cordatum. The sequence goes on from CAUYUJ010022170.1 coordinate 1,448,151, forward strand.
CTCCGCGCCGGCGCCGGGGCCGCCTTCCCGGGGGCCCCGGCGCCGCACGAGGTGGGCGGCCCCGTAGGCGCCGCAGCCGAGCGCACGGAGCACCTCGTAGCGCTGCTCGAACATTGCGCCGGAGCGAACGGCGCAGGGGTGCGCCAACGGGGGAGTGGCTGGGGCAGGTTCGACCCTGAGATCCTTTCGTCGCAGTTTTCAGCATGGGCGATTTTGCCTTGTTTCGGGCACCAGGAACCTCGCAGATCGATCGGGCTCGGAGAATGCCGCAGAAAGATAGGGTCAAGGGTCCCAGTCGAGCCTTTGTTTTCTGATTTGCAAGTGTTTCGTGACGTCGGATCTCAGGGAACGGCGCAGGAGTCAGGGGGAGCAAGTTCGGGGATCAAGAATGAAGGCTTTGCGCGCCTCCGGCCCTTCTGGAGGCCTCAGGACGCCTCCTCCAAAGGGCCCTGGAGGCTCCGAAGATCTGCGAGACCTCTGGAGGCGGAGAATGCGAAACGGCAGCCGTGTTCCTGGCCAAGGCCGTCCTGGGCCCTGGGTGGGCGAATACAACCTCTTTGCCTCGAGCAGGAGGGTCCATACACCATCGTAGAGCGCAGGATGGCCATGACCAGGTATGGATGTTGCGCGTTGCGAGGGAAGCCACCAGACGCCTCTGCGGAGACCTCCAGGAGACCTTCGGAGACCCCAGCGGAGATCCCAAGAAGCTCGGGGGACCTCCACGCGCACTTGCTGGCGGCGCGCACCTAAGGGCTGGGGCGAGGGGGCGCCCTTCTGAGAAGGCGGGGGGGGGGTTCTCGGATGACCCTTTTCAGCATTCAGAGAAGGATCTCTGCGAAGCCCTGGGGCGCTTCTGACAAGGCACGCCCCCCTGAAGGCCGCACATCTCGCCCCACCCCCTCGCGCGCACCACTGGCACGGGAGCAGGCCAAGAAAACAAATCAGGGGGAACGCCAGAGGCGGCTGGCTCGGGGGGGGGGGGGGAACATCGACGTAGAATCGGCGGTGAATCGGCGACAGGCCCCCCATAGCAAATCCGCGTCTCTGGGCGGGCTGGGCTATCGGGCCCATCCTGGCGATGAAGGGGCGATTGGGGGTCGATGCCTTCCCCCTGAGCCCATCCCCCCTTGGCGTTGCCCCCGACAAAGAGGCACGAGGGACTTTGGAGAGGGCCCCAGGGCGCCCGGCGCACGCCCTGGGGTGCCCTCGAGGCGGGGAAGTCAGAGGAAGGCGACGTTCGCGCTCGCAGTGCCACCGCCCGCCATCGTAAGCGCGTGATTAACAACCGACGCGTCATGTGCTGAGCGTCACGAAGGCAGGCATGTCCCGCGCTCGCTTGATAGATAGCCGGAGGTGTTTCGTCGTAGTTGATATGCAAGTTGTCCCGCACTGCTGACCGCTTGCTCATCACAGGGTATGCAGGACTGAGAATACAAGCGTTCATAGATGCGGTGCGGGACAGAGGGACAGGGGGAACAGAGAGAGAGAGAGAAAGGGAAACCAAAAAACGGAAAAAAAGGGTATGTGGTTGCAAATGTGAGCATTCAGAAATGTGACGCAAGAGAGAAAAGTGTGCGAGAGACGGAAAGAGGAAAAACAAAAACACAAATTACTCCGACGGTGGGACACCACATGATAATATGTTTAGCTTACCTGGGGATTTCCTCCTGCGAAGGGCGACGAGTCCTTGACACAGAACTACCGGCCAATCTCTCTCCTGTCCGTCAGCTACAAGGTCGTGGCGAGCCTCGTCCTAAAAAGAATGTCCACTGGAGGGGTGGAGGAGAAACTGAGGGACACGCAATTCGGTTTCCGGAAGCAGAGGCGTCGTTCCACTGATGCGATCTTCTTAGTTCAAAGAGCGATCGAACGGACCTGGGCGTCCAAAGACGGGCAACTATCAGCCATACTCCTAGATTGGTCGAAGGCGTTTGACAGAATAGATCCAGCAGCCCTCCAAATTGCTCTTGCCCGGTTTGGCATCCCGCGGGCCTACTGCGACAAGATCACGTGCATTTATACCAACCGCACGTTCGACATGACAGATAGCCATGGCTCCTCCGGAACTCGCCCAATAGGAGCGGGCATCGCCCAGGGTTGCCCACTGAGCCCATACCTCTTCATCATTATGCTGTCAGCTCTCATGACAGATGTACAGGCCGACTTGGTGAACGAGCTCGGCCCAACTCCTTCGGATAAAATGTGTTTCGATGTTACTTTTGCCGACGATACGGCGCTTATTTCAGATGATATACCAAGAGCGCAGCACTTTCTGAACCGTCTCATTGCGAGGGCCCACGCGTACGGACTAGAACCAAATTGGGCGAAGACCGTCCATCTACGAGTCAGGCATGCTTCGGACATCTTCGCTCCAGGCGGAGTCCCAGTGAAGCCTGTGACTTCTGCAGTCTACCTCGGGGGTCTCTTGTGCGCAGATGGCGGCACTGGCACAGCCGTGGCAAGGAGGATCGGAGAGGCGAGGGCTGCGTTCCACACCCTCAAACTAGTATGGCGGCATGCCAACATCCGGCGATCACGGAAGCTTACGTTGTTCTGGGCGTACGTCATAAGCAAACTGACCTACGGCATCGAGACGCTCTGCCTCAAGACAGCTGACCGAGACAAGCTCGATGCCTTCCACGTGCAATGCCTCCCGCAAGTATTGGGCATTCCGCACCCCATGGTGTCGCGAGTCTCGAATGGAGAGGTCCGACGACGAGCACACGAAGTGGCACTGAGTCAAACAATTATTTTCCGACAGCTGCTGTCTTTTGGCAGGATCGCGGCCATGCCAGATTCGCTCCTCAGACGCAGCATTTTCAGCGCAGGATTTGTCGAGCCCGCCAGCTCACACGCACCGAGGCGGAGAGGCCGACCCCAGTTGACATGGAGCTCAGTGGTCAGAGCACACGCCTTTTCGGCGATCAGGGGTCTCTCACCCCCTCCTCTTCCTCGTCCTCCCCCCCCCCCTCCTGCCCTCCCTCTCCCCGCCCCTGCCCCCCAAGAGAGCAACTTGTTTCAATTTCTCAGTCCTGAACACTATAGCCCGCACGTGTGGAGGACAATCGCCAGCCGCCGGTACACCTTTTCTTGAACTGTCCTAGATTTCTGTGCCATGGTCTGGACATGCGCCTCCAGCTGGCGGCACATCTTCAGCCGATGTGTCGTGCAGACACGGCGTTATTGATCGTTGATCGGGATTTCCTCCTGCCCCCCCCCTTCTCCCACCTACTCCTGCCTCATCCTTATCCTCTTGCCTGCTCCTCCTCCTCCTGCCTCAACCCCTGCCTCCTACTCCCCCTCTTGCCTCCTCCATCACCTCCTCCTCGTTATGCCTCCTCCCCCAATTACCCCTGTCCCTCCTGCCTCCTGGGTCCTCCTCCTCTTTCCCTCTCCCTCAACCTCCTCTTCCTCATTCCCTCTCCCGCCTCCTCCTCTCCCTCTCCCTCCTCCGCCTACTCCTCCTCGTCTCCATCTTCCTCCCCCTCCTCCTCTTCCTGCCTCGTCCTTAGGCCTCCGGCCTCCTCCTGGGGCCTCTTGGGGCCTCCTGGAGCCTTCTGGGCCTCCCGGGAAATCCTGGGGCCTCCTAAGGCACTCCTCTTCCTCCTTGTCCTCCTCGTCCTTCTCGGCCTCTGCCTCCTCTTCCTCTTCCTCCTTCTTTTTCTCGTCCTGCACCCTCCTCCTTCCTTCGTCGTCCTCCTCCTCCTCCTCCTCCTCCTCCTCCTCCTCGTGCGGAACACGACCCAGAGGAAGCGCACGACATGCGTGCCAAGAGATACGCGCCGGAGGACGACTCAGAGGAAGCGCGCCCGGAAGACGAACCAGAGGACGACCCGGAGGAAGCGCAGGAGGCGCGGGCCCCATACGGAGGGAGTTCCCGCCTGAGACTTCCTCGCAATTCACTCACAGACGAGCCTCCCGCCTGATACTTCCCCCATATTTAAGGAGCCCCAAAGTGACGACGGTTACACGTATGAGGATGACCCGCTCGGATTAAAAGCATGAAGTGCAAGCCCCATGGGGAGGGGGCTCCCGCCTGAGACGTCCTCACAGCTCACTTACAGACGAGGCTCCCCGCCTGATACATCCCCCATATTCAGGCCTCAAGACCCAAAAGTGACGACACTTACACGGATGAGGATGACCCGCTCGGATTAAAAAAATGAAGTGCGGGCACCATAAGGAGGGGGCTCCCGCCTGAGACTTCCTCACAGTTCACTTAACGAGGCTCCCGCCTGATACTTCCCCCATATTCAAGCCGCAGGATCCCAAAAAACACGACGGTTACACGTCTTGACAGCTCACTCACAGACGAGGCTCCCCACCTTACACTTCCCCATATTCAGGCCTGAGGATCCCAGAAGTGATGACAGTTACACGGATGAGGATGACCCGCTCGGATTAGAAACATGAAGTGCGGGCCCCATAACGGGGGGGGTCCCGCCTGAGACTTCCTCACAATTCACTCACAGACGAGGTTCCCGCATGATACTTCCTCCATATTCAGGCCTGAGGAGCCCAAAAGTGACGACACTTACACGGATGAGGATGGCCCGCTCAAATTAAAAACATAAAGCGTGGGCCCCATAGGGAGGGGGCTCCCGCCTGAGACCTCCTCACGATTCACTCAAAGACGAGGTTCCCGCCTGATACTTCCTCCATATTCAAAGCCTGAAGAGCCCAAAACTGACAAAAGTACAAAATTCCGATGACGCGCTCGGATTGCCAACATGGAGTGCGGGCCCCATAGGGAGGGGCTCCCGCCCAAGACTCCCTCACAATTCACTCATGACCGATGACGGGGTGAATGCGTGAGTGAGGCGGAGAGTGGGAGGGAGGTGAGGTTCGTGCGCGGAGGGTGTCCAAACAAAACAAGAACCCCACTTTGAATGCGCGGACCAAACATAAAAACTGAGGTAGCACAGCCAGCTGAAGTACAGCCCAGGGTCCGCGGATTCTCCTGTCCAGCGAAATTCCTTCCCCTCGTCATCATCAGTGTCTCCTCCGTTTCCTCCCCGCTAGCCTCGTCCTCCCTCCTCCTCCTCCTCCTCCTCCTCCTCCTCCTCCTCCTCCTCCTCCTCCTCCTCCTCCTCCTCCTCCTCAGCCTCCTCCTCCAGGTTTCGCTGGGTATTTCCGCGCCATTCGGTTGCCCTGCTATGCTGGACTGCACAAGATTTGACAACTCGTTCTGAAAATCCGGATGTGTATAACCTGCTCGAAGTTATGGCGCGATTTGCTGTAGAAGTTTCAGCTATGTCGGAGCAGCATTGCTATCAAAAGAGCTGCTGGAACGAATTCCTTGCAGAGCGTTTTTGTGGTGTTCATGATGGCGCTTGATATATATATATATATATATATATATATATATATGTATATATATATAGCGCGTCTACAAAAAGGCGGCGGACATCGTTTTCGGTTGATTCCTGTTTTTGGTTTGGGCGCCCGCGCCCTGTATAGCCGACCCACAGACCCACAGGCCAGACCTAGAGGTGGCATACCTCAATCGAGAGGAAAAATGGAAAGCACAAAAGTTGGAGGCACGCGATATCCGAATCGTTATAGGTCAGAAGAAATACCCGAAGCCCCAATTACTATATGACACTTGTTTATGACGCCGCGCAGATTGGCAAAAGATAGCGGCAGCCACAGGCCATCACCAGGGCTCAGCATTATGTATGCCGCAGCGGGGTGATTATTGCATCAGACAGCATGCAATAGAAGCCAAAATCGTTCGTGATCTCTGACATGTGTCACCATCATGTTATCATTCGTATACTTCTTATGATGTCGAGAAGGGTCGCAGAAGATGGCGTGAGAGAAAAGCCATAGACAGAGCTGAAGTTGATTGTCCTGAAGCTGAAGCTAAATTATCCACTGAATCTCATAGCGTGCAGGCAGGAGACGAAATCGGTCCTGATCTTTGGAATTTGGAAAATACGACAAGTTGTATGATGAGCCACAAGACATTGCCAGAGCTTCACCATATGTCTGCCGCGTGCGAACGATAATACACCCAACTGCCTACAGGGCCCATCTTCAGAAACATTTGAAAGAATAATAAAACTCATCGTATCACTTTTCGAGTCTCGGCAGGTTAGCAGAAGATAGCGTGAGCTACAGGCCATCGTTAGGTACGCAACTGATCTCTGCAGCAGCGCGATGATAAATTATGAGAACTGCATGCATGAGGAAATGAAAATATGCTTAGAACTCTAGAAATACCAGAAAACACCGAGTCATCAGATGATTGATTTTTGATATCGAGTAGGTTGGCAAGACAAAATGCAAACCACAGGCCATTGCCGAAGCTCAAACGCAGACTTCGACTTTTATGATGTGGAAGCATGACGTCTGCGTTCGGAAGCCCCCCAAGCAAAGATCCCCCGGCGCGCCCCGGGAACTCGACGCCTCTGACCAGTTCTGGCGCAGAATGCACCGCGTTGAGCGCTGGGAGGTGGCTCCATCATGCGCTGGTGCGGTGCCGCTGCCGTGCTTTTTTGCCTCGGCACCGCTTGGCGCGCGCGGACTGGGCGCGCGCGCGCGCGCGCCGTCGGCGGCTGCCTCTGATTGGCGCCAGCGCGCGCGCGCTGCCGCGGGTGCAGGACGATTCTCTGTTGTCGACCGCGGGCTATGTTTCGTGGGCGCGTTCCGGAAGTGCCCCCATTTGCGCGCTGCTGCCCCCAGCGGGTCTGCCTGGGGCGCGGCCGAAGCAACTTTTGTTTGAGCGACCGCTCGAAGAATAAGCTCGGCGCTGAGATGGGGGGCGGGCCCGTCGAAGAGGCGAATGTGGAGGCGGTGGCGCAGCGGCTCCAGCGGCGAGACGCGCCGGCTACTGGGCGTTTCGAGTTGGCGCGTCTTCCGAGTTCTTTGCGGGGGGCGCTTCAGGTCTGCGGTGGCTCGGCGAGCCCGGCGCGACGCGCGTCGCCTCCCTCCATTGGTTCTCCCATGGGCGCGCGGCGCCCGTCGCGGATGGCGATGGGCTTCTCCTTTCGAACCCTCCCGCGCTGGCTGCAGACGTAGGCGCGGCGCCGCGGTGGCGGCCCATTGCAGGCGCGCCGAGGGAGACAGCGGCCGCGCAGGCGCAGCGAACAGGGCACTTGCGCGGCACATGGCGAGCTCCGCACCGCGAAGGCGGCGCGCCGAGGAGGCGGCGGGCGCGACGGCTCGCGGCGCGGCCGACGGGGGCGGCTCTGGCGCGGCGGTGAGCGGGATTGGAGTGGCGCGGTGCGCGCGGGCGACTCGGCGCGGACCAGTTGCCGGGGTGGCCTGTCGTTGTCTTCTGGCGAGGACATGCCGGTCGCCCAGGGAGTCGCCGTTGGCGATGCCGCGCCGGGCGATGAACTGGATACCCCCCTTCATCTTCGACCTGCAGCCGCGGTCGCCACGGGCGGCGGCGCGTCCAGGGACGGGGGCGACTCGGACGTGGACATGTTGATGCTTCTAGGGGTTACGGCGGTGGAAGAGAATGACGCGCGGGCTGCCCAGGGCCAATCGGGCACTGTCGTTCCGCAGCCAGCGGCTCCTGGCCGCGCTCGTCGAGGCGCGGCTGCGGTCTCGGCGCTGCCGAGTGATTCTGCCGGCGAGGAGATGCCTGCGATCCCTGGAGTGACTTTGGACGCCGGGGGGGGGCGAAGACAGCGGAAGCGACGGGGGCGGGCCGGGGGCGCGCCCGCGCGGGGCCAGGCGAACACGCGCCATGCGCGGGGGCCTGGGTGGGGGGCCCGCGCCCGAGACGGAGCCCAGGCAGTTCCAACCAGAATGCGCGGATGAGGATCGCTGCAAAGGGTTGGCGCGGGGGGGGAGGGGCGGGGGCGGCAGCGGCGTCGGTTCCGGCCAGAGAGAGGGGGCGACGCGCGCGGGAAGCGCGCGCGACACGGGCGCGCGCGCGCGCGGGCGCGTCAGGAAACCGATTCCTGCAGTCGCCTTGGACGATTTCAAGGAGTTCGCTCCGAATGTGAACAAGCCTTCGAAGCAGAGGCGCGCGCGGCACGCGATGTCCGCCACCCCAACGCGCACTTGCCCACGGCGCGCGCCAAAGGGACGGGGAGAGGGGGTGCCCTTCTGAGGAGGCGGGGGAGGGTTCTCGGACAACCTTGTTCAGCACTTTGAGAAGGATCTCTGCGAAGCCCGAACACTCCCCGTCCTCCTCCTAGTCCTCCCGCCATCGCTTCTCCTATTCCTCAAACTCAGCCGCGCCATCGACCCATTCCGCGCCTGTCAGCACGGCCGCCACGCCAAGATCAAGCCCTTCCACCACGCCCACCCTCCTCGCCCCGCTGCACTGTAAACACTACTAATGTCATGTGAAGCACTATTTGTTGCGCAAGTATCCCTTAACCTGATCTCGGTTCTCTGCAATCTCCAGATCTATACATTTGCGCATTTCATATCGATTGGTTTTCAGTGTTCCATCGCAAATGACCAAGTGTTTGCGCCATCTCGAAATCTCATGGTTATCACTGCTACACTATAATGTAACTTGTTCTCAATGTCTAGCACGATATCGGCTCCATGCTGCCTCTAGATCAATGTGTTGTGTCATTTGTATGACGATTACTACACAACTGATCCTGGAGAACGGCCTGTATATGATGCTCTTTTCCCAAAACTCAACGTTGCCCAAAATAGTTATGTAAGACAATACGCTTCGAAGAATTATGCCTATGTAGCTGGTGCTCAGTTCTCTGCTGCATCAGTACCGATTGTCTTACATCTCTTAGGTTGGCTCAGAGCTCTAGTGGAGCTCTCCAGCTCAAGTTACCATCAAACTCATCGGCAGCATATGTAGAAGTATACTGTCGTCGATATCAGACCTATGAAGCCTCTAGACCGACACATGTGAAACAATTTTTGTCGACTAAGCTGCATATCAGAGAAGAAGGAAAATCAGAGTAAAGAAAACGTCGGTTCCAGCAGGCGTTCCGAAAGTAGCACTGCAGCCACATACCTGCAAAAATCGATTCGGCAGACGCGGCATAACCTACTACAGGTGCGAAAAATGTTGGTTCTCAAGACGAACTGCCAAATCTCTCACCATCTCCGCCTAACCGACCCAACGATCCCAGATTGTCCGCCCTGGCCAGGTCTGTCAACCAGGTCCACCCTGCCCCCGAATCCCTCTAGCTCATCGCGCCGAAGAGCGCTACGTTCTTCGATTTCTGACGGATCGGTTCCTCCAGGTGTTTCGATGATACTTTTGGACGCCCGAAATGGGCACGGAAAGAATGGGTACAATGCCCAACCAAAATGTTGTCCCAAACCAACAGCGGCCGCGGTTGGGCAGGCGGCCTTCTGTCTCGAATGGACACAGGCCGCGGCGGCGTGGACAGCGAATCTTGTTCAAAATGAACAGGAACTGCTGTTCGGCAATGCATCCGTTCTTTCCGTGCCCATTTCGGGCGTCCAGAGTCGCAATGCAGCTGCGGACCTGAAAAATTTAACCAGCAAGCGCGGCAGTAGACTCTCGGTTTGCCCCCCGGTTTCGCCAACTAGTCCTGTTCCGGAAGTCCTCTCGCCCCGGTCGAACCAAAACGCCTGCGAGGTAGAGGGTGCCGGCGGCAAGCCGTCAACCAGGCTACCGCGGGGACCTCGTAGAGCTCCGCACTCATACAACAGCGCTGTGGATGCGGACAGCAAGCCCCCTCGAATATCAGCTCGAGAACTAGAGAGAAACACGTTTAAGAATCGCCGAAATATTTTTAGATAGCCTCGAACTGTTTGAAAGAATGTTTGTTTGTTTGGCTTTTGCGGTCGGTCCCTGAAACTAAATCGTCATGGATATTGCAGCTACAGCCGCCCTGGGACTTTTACCAGCGAATGTAGCGCGATCCAATGCTCAGTGGAAAGATCTTAGATTTCAAAACGAACTGTCAAATCTCTGAGAAACTTCCCCAAGCCGCAAAATTGTTTGTTTCATGTCAACGTTCGCATCTCAAACTGACGCCGGCGTTTAACCGCCACCCCGGTCACCGCCAGGATAGAGCTCTGTGCCAGCAGAAAAATGCCAGGAATGGAACCAGAGAGCATCGGAAAGTATATTCTGAAAAAAAACTTGGAGAAAGATGACCCGTCATATAGTTGTAACTGGGAGCCGGCAGGTAAACCGTCAACTATGTTTCGGCGTTTGCGTAGCGCTCTGGGCGCGAACAGTCTTGCCCGCAGCGGAGCTCTCGTCGCCAAACGCGACCACGCGCCACCACATGTCCAGTTGGCAAAACTGCCAAACCTGCATCACAAAATTCTTTCTGCGATGTGATACAAAACTGCATGCATATGCTCCTTCAGGAGCAAGTTCAGAGAAGTGCCGAGCCAGGATGGCAGAGGCATCTAGGCACGTGATTGCCGAGCCAGGGAAGCTTAGGCATCAGGAAGAAAAATTAGCCTGACGAAGGACCCGTGTGAGTACCGCAATTGTGATTCACTTTTTCGGTGGTGATCCCTATGAGGCAACGAACCGTGCTAGGGGTGCGCCGAAATGAGTTGCGTGGTACACAACCCAAACGGAAACGATTGATCTAAGTACTAAGGAGACTGAGCGCGGGCGAATCTGAGCGCGAGTACGCATGACTATGAATGAATCTGCGTGCGAGCGAGTCTACGTGCATGAGTGCGAGTATGACAAAGCATGCTGAAATTGAATATGAATGTCAATTGTTTGAGAATCACTGCCTCTCAGTACTCGCGACGCTGGGCGTGGCCGCCGCAAGAAGCTTCCCCGGGACTCACCGACGGCATCGCCCTCGCGCCGCGACGCCAATGTCGGCGCGCCCCCCCGCGAGGATTGCGCCCGCTTCCCCCCCTTCTTTTACTCCCTCTTTGCCCGCGCACTCAAAGGTCCAAGGCTGCGGGCGCAGCGCAGCGCGGAGTCCCCGCGACGCGCGCAGGTCGCCCCGGAGGGGTCCCAGCGACGCGCGCGGGTCGTCCGCTGCGCGGAGCAAAAAGAGCTAGGCTGGCCGATAGCGGACAAGGCTCTCGCCGCTGGGCAGAGCGACGACGGGCAACCGAGGCGCTGGGCAGAACGCAGCACGGAGTTCCGGCGATGCGCGCTTGTCGCCCCGAGAGGGCGCCAGCGACGCGCGCGGGTCGTCCGCGGCGCAGGGCCAAACAATTAGTCAGACCGTCGAGAGACGGCGAGGCCCAGGCGGGCCGCTCCTCAGATCAAGCCTCGCGGATAATCCCGGTGAAGCCCAGCTCCCTGGCGCGGGCCGTCGCCCCCCTCCTGCGCCGCTTCGCGCGCGCAGCAAACTGGGAGCCGGCAGTAAACCGTCAACCTTTGTTTTTTGATTTGCGCAGAGCCACAGGCCTGAGTTCAGGCCCGCTCGAGTCACAGCATAACGCAGACGGGGCGAACCAGGCCAAGCGCCTGAAGGACCGCCACCACAACTTTCAGGAGGTGCTTTGCAGCAAGAAGTTCAGCCTGAGACACTGCACACGAGGGCGGAAGACAACAGGCTTCTGAGGCAACACTGCACCACCAGAAGCCACTCGGAGAGGCGGAGCCATCCAGATGACTAAGATGTAAAGGAAGCAATGGGAGAATGTACAGATCGAGAACCCAACCACCGCCACAACCCTCAGAAGGACGGCCTCCATCAAAGAAGCCTCTGACTCCGAGTACGCTTAAAGCACTCATTGCTGATAGCCCTCATCGATTGTCAAGTGGTCCTGGCCCCTCCGAGCCATCCAGGTCTGTTCGTCAGCTCTCGCGTTCCCCTCCCGATAGATCCATTTGGCAATATCACATACCCGTGAGGGGGCACGAATGTGCATGGGCATCTCCACAGACATCGAGTAAAACAATTCTTGAAAGGCACAAACCGTCGTCGAAAACACATCAGTAGTACATCCAAATAAACCGTTAATCCAATTGCAAATCACCAGAATGTCCCGAGATCTCTAGAGGTAAACCCTTCGACCCAAAGTCCCACCATGACCGTCGTTGTTCGTTCAGTGCAATTCGTTGTGTAGCCTTCTCCTTCTCCGCCTCCTCCTTCCTGAGCTTCTCCTCCACCGTAAGATCCTCCGCCTCCACCCTGCAGGGCCCCGGACACACTATTGGAGCACATGCGGCAGGTCCCAAGTACCCAGCAGTGTACGAACAAAGTATCTCCACCCGTCCTCATTCCAAGTCAAGTAGTCAAGTTAGCGTACCAGTAGGCTCCTCCAACCGTCTCAAACGAGAGCGACCACGGGTGGGAGCCCGCAGAGCATCCGCCCTCACAGCGTCTGGTGAGCTCTCGGGCTTCCTTCGAATTGAGAGTGCGAATGAAAGTACCCCTCTCCTCCGTCCAAGGCGACACAGCATGCAGCATGCACAAGCGAGAGAGGGAATGAGGATGGCACGTCACTCCGCACACGTCGTCGTTTGTAGTCCGTATTCTCGCACGAGCTGTCCAGGGGAACATGGAGGCGCTGTGGAGGCTGTTGCGAGGCCACTGGGGGGTCGATTCGTCGCCGTTTCTGGGCTCGTTCACGCATCTCACGTATCATCTGGCGTCGGTTAAGCGTCGCAGGAATCATCTGGGACCCACAGCTGGGCACCTGGGAATCCGCTGTAACTGATATTGAAGCCGGCACAAGTTGTGATCCTTGAAACAGCACAGGGTCGGGCAGCGGCAATGACAGCGACGTCCGTTGGGCGGGGGCACCAACATCCTTGGCCCAGCACCACTGTCGGCACAGAAACAGTTGTGGCAAACTCGGCAGGCCAGCCGAGTGCAGGGCGCGTCTCGCATGAAGGTAAACACGCTTCATAAAAGCACTACAATCCTCACCCGCCACCTTCCTCCCCCACATCATCTTGGCCAAGAGCGTACCCTCACATTTGTGTAATGCCGTTAAACTGTTCTGATCTGACGTCATGCCCTTCGCTCCAAAAAGGACATTGGCACGCACTTTGCCGTCGTAACGCCGGAGGCGGCGAATAAGCGGGATGTCCCGACAACAGTAGTACCGGTTCTCTGACCAAAAGGCCCGCTCTCCGCAGCTGATACGGTGGAGAACATCAGCATGCGCGTGCATCGAAGAATCAATCATCACACCAAGGATGGACATACGCTGGACCCGAGGCAACTGGATAGTGACCGTGGGCGTCTGAGAAGTACGGCGCCTCTTCACATCCGAAGAAGATGGTGGCGTTGAAGCGCAAGAGGAGCCAGCGACCGTGAAGTTCACCAGGATGGGCACCTCAGGGGCGCACTGGAACCCGCAGAGCATATGCTGGAGAGAGTTGGGCTTCCACGAATACCCTCGGGAGTACAACAGCACCGACATCTCGTGCACCATCGTTATGAGCTGGTCAGTGGAGGAGGCGCCCAGGATAACATTGTCCGCTCAGATGGCGTGGGAGAATACCAGAGAGCCCGCTTGAGCCGCGAGGGGAATACCAATCCCAGCACGGCGCCAGTTGTAACAGAAGTCGCTCCACATCAATCGTCTCACATATCCAGCCCATGGGGGCTTCCACCGAGCCTGTCTTTACACATCGGTCCCATGGTACTCCCATGACCTCGACGTCCTGAAATTTGAAATCGGCAATACAGTGGCTCTGTGGGTCAAATATAGCGTAGGCCAGGTCGGGGGGGAACGATAACGCATCCATGGACTCTGAGAGGTTGTTCACCGTCAGGTGGTCGAATGCACGTAATACATCCAAGGACGCGAAACAGTAGGGGGAGATTTGCCCCACTCCACACCATGTTGAGCTAACCTCTTGACAACCGCTGTAACCTCGTGTACCCTGCGCTCACCCGCAAATCCGAAGAGCCTACACCCAGGTGCACTCGATCGCAGGTGGGGCGCAGCGAGGATTGTCAAACACGAATGATACCACTTTGATATCACACTGAGAAGGCTGAGAGCACGCATTTCTGTAAAGTCAGTGGCGCGCTGGTGCTTGCGCGTCAGCGCGATGCAAATGGAACGCCACACCGAGGGGGTATCGAACTCGCGGCTGAATAGCTTGCGGAAGGCGTTCAAGATGGAGCAGAGAGCGGACCAGGGCACGCTTCGGAGCACACTGGCACTGATCCCATCCTCCCCCACCGCACGCCCCACTTTGAGCTTCGCACGGGCTCTCATGAGGATCCCCATTGCGATAGCATCCCGTCCGGGGCATCCGTGAGGGCCACCCGATACACCCTGTAACCGCCTCCTCCTCTCCCCCAGCATTCCGTGAGTAGCACTCCTCTCCTCCTCACAACTGTAATGAGAAAAACCGTGTACACGTAAAGCCTCCTCCCACTTCAGAACATCACAAGTATCCCCCCCATCCACATGGAGCGCATAGAGATTGCAAGGCACTGTGCACCTGGTCGAAGCGAGCGTTCCGTGAGGCGTCGCCTGCGGGCTCGACGCTCCCGCTGCTTCGCACGACGGGCAGCCTTCATCTCCCCCTCCGAACAATCTCCCGCCCTCCACCTCCTACGAGCTTCAGTCCACCGAAGACGAGCCTGGATGCAATCCTGACTGACCTGTGGGAAAGTGTCCTGGCAGGTAGGGGCACGCCCGAACTTGGAGGCCCCCCGGAGAATATGGGCAACAATCTCCGGCGGTGTAATTCCTGACGGTCCGCCACACAGAGTACGGTCGATACTACTGCGCAGCTGCTGCAGAGAGTCCTCAGCACACCGCCAGTGGGTGTTGTTGCGAGGGCGCTGCCTGGCAGTCCTTGCTGGCCCGGCAGTCTGCGGAAGTATGAGCGACACAATCGCACGGTCGCTCCACCATGTTTCCAGCTGCAAAGTGTCCTCAGCCATGGCCTCTCGGAGCACCGCCCAAGTGACCGAAGTAGAGAGGAGGTCGCCGAACCAGTGTCTCGGTACACACAGATAGTCGTACACATGTTGATACTAATCTGCCTCAGGGATGTATTTAGTTGACCGCCACGTGGGCCAGCGAGGGCCGTCGAAAGTGTTCGCCATCAAAAGTCCCAAGAATTCACTAGTGGTAGTAAGGGCCTCAGAGTAGGCCCGGGGGAACTCGCGGGCGTCCTTCTCGAAACCTCCAGAGGCCCTGCGGGGGGCAAGGGAAGTACCATCCACAAAAGGGCCCGTCACAGGCCACTGCTCATGGAAGACCTCACCCCCCACCTCCACCTGCCCGGCCACCCCCAAGACGACGTCTCTGATACCAAACTGCGACTTCAATCGTTGGATAGTCAACGCAACCTCCCTCAGGACACGGTGATACTCGCACAGGGCTTGGAAGAAAGCATCACGGCTCCTTCCAAACACATACTTGTGAGGCAAGTAGACGCTGATGGCGATCACTCTGCGAAATATCACAGCACACCATCGGTCACCTCGATGGGGAGAAATACGCTGATTGCACCACCTAGTATTGCACAGTACGCATGCACGCCTACACACCGAATGCTCGGCATGCCATGACGCCCCAAGATCCGTCAAATACTGAGCCTCCTGGAGTAATGCAACCCCATTCGCACACCTTGAATTATGAAAATTGCAACGCACAGCCTCCTGGCAGAAGAGCTTCCCCAACTTCCGACAGTTCCCTGTGGCGATAGATACCGCCTGGTTGTCGCGCCAGGCGTCGGGGCCCCGCTACTCGGCGGAGTGCAAGCCTGCCTAGAACTCCGCCAGCTTGAATGTCACATCGATCCGAAGGAGTGCCGTCTCACCGCCTTGGACCGAGGAGAGGGATGCTTTCATTCGCACTCTCGTTTCGAAGGAAGCCCGTGTGCTCACCAGGCGCCGCGAGGGCGGCCGTCCTGCAGGCTTCCATCCATGGTCCCCACCGTTCGAGACGGTGGGAGGTGCATATTGGCATGCTAACTTGACCTGGGACGAGGGCGGGTGGAGATATTTTGTCCGCACACTGCTGCGTATGTGGGATCTACCGCACGTGCTCCACTACTGTGTCCTCAGAGATCCCAAAGGGCCCTACAGGATGGAGGCAGAGGACCTTACGGTGGTGGAGAAGCGTAGGAAGGAGGAGGCAGAGAAGGAGAAGGCTACAAAACGTATTGCTCTGAACGAACAACGTCAGTCTTGGTGGGACTTTGGGTCCGAGGGTTTACCTATTGAAATCTCGGGGGACATTCTGGTGATCTGTAACAACGGTCTATTTAGATGTACTACTGACGTGTACTCGACGACGGTTTCTGCTATTCAGGACTTACTTTATTATATGTCTGTGGAGATGCCCATACACATTCGGGCCCTCTCACGGGGACGTAATATGATGAAATTGATTTATCGGGAAGGGAACACGAGAGCTGATAAACAGACTTGGATGGCTCGGAAAGGCCAGGACCACTTGACAATCGATGACATGTCATTTACAATGAATGCTTCGAGCGTCGGTGTGGGTGGCTTTTTCGACGGAGGCCGCTCCTCTGAGGGTTGCGGCGGCGGCTGGGTCCTCGATCTGTACATTCTCCCATCACTTCCCTCTGATCTCAATCATCTTAATAATCTTGACGGCTCCGGCTCCTCGAGTGGCTACTGGTGGTGCGATGTCGCCTCTGATGCCCTCTGTCTCCCGCTCTCGCGTACAGTGACCCAGGCTGAACTTCTTGCTGCAAAGCACCTACTCAAAGGTGTGGTGGCGGTCCTGCAGGCGCTTGGCCGGTTGCCTTCTGCGTTAGGCTGTGACTCGAGCGGGCCTGAACTCAGGCCTGTGGCTCTGCGCAAAGCAAAAAACCAAGGTTCTTCTAGCTTCGCTGTTAACGCTCTTAGGGAAGCTCTACGAGTCACTGGGAGCCGGCGGTGAACCGTCAACCAGGTTACCGCCCGGCAACTCGTAGAGCTCTTCTCTTGCACAGCGCTCCTCAGAACACATAAAATATGCTTCTGAAGCGAGAGCCGAAAAACTCGAAAAATCACAATTTTCTCCGTTTTCATCCAAAGTCGGTTCCTGCAAGTCTTTTGATAATAATATTGCAGCTACAGACCTGAGAATTTAACTGGCAAACGCAGCATAACCCACTACACGTGAGAAAAATCTGGTTTTTCAAAATTAATTGCAAAATATCTTTCAAATCTTGGCAAAACCGACCCCAAGTTACCACTTTACTTTTTAAGGCCGGGTCAGCCAACTGGCGCCGGCGGCGAACCGTCAACCTGGTCACCGCCGGAAACCTTGCAGAGCTCCTTGCACGGATCATATTGCTCAGAATCGAAAGAGAAAGCTTCTGGAAGCATTTCTCGAAAAAAACAATAATCATATTTTTTCTGTCGACGTGAAGTTGGCTTCGCCAAGTGTTTTGATAGTAAATGTGCGCCTACAGAGCTCATATTAAGACGCAGAGGATCTCATAGTCGTCTGCAGGTGCGAAAAATCTGCTTTCTTAAAATGAATTGTCAAATATCTTTGAAATCTTAGCAAAACCGACCAAAGTTGTCACATCTTCTTTTCTGGCCGGGTCTACCAACTGGGCGCCGGCGGTAAACCGGGGGGACTCGTAGAGCTTCCTGACCATATATTACGTCCAAAGAATTAGCAGAGAACAAATAGTTTTTCAGCCCGAGCGCTGATCGCAGACTGATCTCAGGCGTCTAGTGACATCCCATTGCTGTGATGAACAGTTCTATAGCCCATCTACAGCGTGTAGAAAATACCATTAGAAAGCAAATAGCAGAGTACGAACCCGTGTTTGGCGTCTTTGCTCACAACACACCCAAACCAAGCGTCTAGATGCTTCGCGCCTCATGATGTCCTTCTGATTTTCCGGCCGAAGAGCTCTCGAGCTGCTCTGCGGCTCGAGATCAGTGAAGAAATTCACCATCATTTGGAAAAGAAATGTTGGTCGAATACGAACAGTTTTGTGAACCTAGCTCGAATAGCATACCGAGTTCAGACCTCTCGATGCAACAGACGAACGCTCCCAATGCTTCTCCATCAGTTCCTCTGCGTACCAGCTCTCTAGCTCTCCTACAGCCCGAATTCAATACAAATAGACAACAGTGAAGATGACTCGAATGCGAATAGTTCTGCTATCCAGCCCGAGTAGCAGGCCCCGTTCAGACCTCTGGATGCAACAGACGAACGGACCTGATGATTCCGAATCAGTTTCTGTGCGTATGAACCTGCAGCTATCTACAACGTGAGAACGGACAGAATCTCTCAAGATGACTCGATACGAATAGTTTCGCGTACCTAGATCGAGTAGCAGACCGAGTTCAGACCTCTGGATGCAACAGACGAACGCGCCTGATTATTTTTCCCCATCTCCTAAGGATTGGGGTTCTTGTTATTACTCTGACGCCTCCCACTGCTCCTCCTTCCTCCCGCTCGCGCCCCCCTCCTCCCAATGATAATCACCAGATTAGACAAGACAAGATAAGATACTACAAGATAAGATAAGATAGCACAAGATATGATAAGGTAAGATAGGATATATGACAAGGTAGGCTAATAGATAAGATAAGACAGCCTATGGAATAATAAGATAAGACAAGATATGATGCGATAAGATCAGTTGATATAAGATAAGCTAAGACAAGATAAGAGATTTCAAGATAAGATAAGATAGAGGGTAATAAAGGTAAGATAAGATAGGACTCGATAAGATAAGATGAGACTCACTCTCACTCAGACTCACTCACAGTCACATTCACTCACACTCACACTCTCTCATGATCACAAAACGCTGCCAGGGGCATCATTTGGGAGCCCCAAGGGGGAGCCACCCTGGCTGATCTCACGAGCCCGTTCGCGCCGATTTTGGTGGGACGTCTCAGCTAAATTGCCGTTTGGCCTCCCCAACATGTATCTCTTGAGAGCCTCATGGTCACAAAACGCTGCCAGGGGCATCATTTGGGAGCCCCAAGGGGGAGCCACCCTGGCTGATCTCACGAGCCCGTTCGCGCCGATTTTGGTGGGACGTCTCAGCTAGAATTGCCGTTTGGCCTCCCCAACATGTCTCTCTTGAGAGCCTCATGGTCACAAAACGCTGCCAGGGGCATCATTTGGGAGCCCCAAGGGGGAGCCACCCTGGCTGATCTCACGAGCCCGTTCGCGCCGATTTTGGTGGGACGTCTCAGCTAAAATTGCCGTTTGGCCTCCCAACATGTCTCTCTGAGAGCCTCATGGTCACAAAACGCTGCCAGGGGCATCATTTGGGAGCCCCAAGGGGGAGCCACCCTGGCTGATCTCACGAGCCCGTTCGCGCCGATTTTGGTGGGACGTCTCAGCTAGAATTGCCGTTTGGCCTCCCCAACATGTATCTCTTGAGAGCCTCATGGTCACAAAACGCTGCCAGGGGCATCATTTGGGAGCCCCAAGGGGGAGCCACCCTGGCTGATCTCACGAGCCCGTTCGCGCCGATTTTGGTGGGACGCCTCAGCTAGAATTGCCGTTTGGCCTCCCCAACATGTATCTCTTGAGAGCCTCATGGTCACAAAACGCTGCCAGGGGCATCATTTGGGAGCCCCAGGGGGGGTCCACCAGGGGCTTCATAGTCACCAAACGCTGCCAGGGGCAGCATTTTGGCTTCCCAAAGAGGAGTCGACCCGGGCCTCCTAGTCGCCAGACACTGCCAGGGGCACCATTGGGATTCAGACTCGCACCCAGACTCACTCATACACAAGCTCACTCACACTCAGATTCATTTCTTCAGAGTCAGGCACACACAGACGTACCCATACTCAGACTCACCCACACTCAGGCTCACCTAACCCAGACTCCGTCAGAAGCCAGTAGCGAAGAGAGCAGAGAGGAGAGAGAGAGAGAGAGAGAGAGAGAGAGAGAGAGAGAGAGAGAGAGAGAGAGCGGGAGAGAGCGAGAGAGAGAGAGAGAGAGAGAGAGCGCGCGAGCGCGAGCGCGAGCGCGCGCGAGCGCGAGCGCGAGCGCGAGAGAGAGAGAGAGAGAGAGAGAGAGAGAGCGAGCGAGCGAGCGAGCGAGCGAGAGAGAGAGAGAGAGAGAGCGAGGAAGAGAGAGAGAGAGAGAGAAGATAGAGAGAGAGAGAAGGAGAGAAAGAGAGAGAGAGAGAGAGCAAGAGAGAGAGAGAGAGGAAGCGAGAGAGAGGGAGAGGAGAGAGAGAGAGAGAGAGAGAGAGAGAGAGAGAGTTGAGAGAGGAGACAGGCGAGAGAAAGAGAGAAGAGAGAAGAGAGAGAGAGAGAAGAGAGAAGAGAGAAGAGAGAGAGAGATAGAGATAGAAGAGAGAGAGAGAGAGAGAGAGAGAGAGAGAGAAAGTGGAAGAGAGGGGGGGGGAGAGAGAGAGAGAGAAGAGAGAGAGAGAGAGAAGAGAGAGAGAGAGAGAGAGAGAGAGAGAGAGAGAGAGAGAGAGAGAGAGAGAGAGAGAGAGAGAGCGAGAGAGAGAGAGAGAGAGAGAGCGAGAGAGAGAGAGAGAGCAGAGAGAGAGAGAGAGCGGGAGAGAGCGAGGGAGAGCGAGAGAGAGCGAGAGAGAGCGAGTGAGAGCGAGAGAGAGAGAGAGAGAGCGAGAGAGAGCGACAGAGAGCGAGAGAGAGCAAGAGAGAGCGAGAGAGCGAAAGAGAGAGAGAGAGAGAAGAGAGAGAGAGAGAGAGAGAGCGAGGGAAGAGAGAGAGAGAGAGAGAGAGAGATAGAGAGAGAAAAGAGAGAGAGAGAGATATAGAGAGAGAGAGAGAGAAGAGAAGAGAAGAGAAGAGAAGAGAGAGAGCGAGAGAGAGAGAGAGGGAGAGTGAGAGAGAGAGGAGAGAGCAGAGAGAGAATAGAGAGAAGAGAGAGAGGAGAGAGAGAGAGAGAGAGAGAGAGCAGAGATAGAGGCAGAGAGAGAGAGGCACAGAGAGAGAGGCAGAGAGAGAGAGAGGCAGAGAGAGAGAGGCAGAGAGAGAGGCAGAGAGAGAGAGAGCAGGGAAAGAGAGGCAGAGACAGAGAGAGGGCAGAGAGAGAGAGAGACAGAGAGAGCAGAGAGAGAGAGAGAGAGGCAGCTCAGTCACACTTAAATCCAGATTCGTCCTCACCGAGTCCCACCACCAAGGGAGCGCCAGCAAGGAGATGCACATATGGGGATCCCCACGCAGTGAATAATGCGTCGGTTTCTGTGCGCATCGGCTCTGTAGGTCCCTAGAGCTCGAGTTCAGAAAACCGGCAGCCCCTCTCAAGATGACCCGAGCGGTACGAATAGCAGACCGAGTTCAGACCTCTGCATACAGGCTGCGCGCCTGATGTCTCTGTATCGGTTTCTGCAATTACCAGCCCTGTGGCCCCCCTACAGCCCAAGTTAAGTAAAGAAAACCGACAGCACTTCTCAAGATGACTCGAACAATACGAATAGTTTCGCGGACCTAGCTCGAGCAGCAGACCGAGTTCAGACCTCTGGATGCAACAGACGGACGTGCCAGACGATTCTAAATCGGTTTCTGGAAGTATCCGCTCTGTAGCTCTCCTAGAGCTCGAGTTAAGTACAGAAAACGAACAACGCCTGTCAAGATGACTCGAAACGGCCGATCCCGCCGCAACGTTTTTGGCAGTAATATCTACCCGATCGAGCTGAGATCAAGACGGCAAGCGGGAAAAAGATCAAATAGGGTCAGAAAAAATACTAGAGCTCAAACGAATTGTTGCATTTCGAGAACAAAATTTTCAACCACCTAAAGTCAAGGTCCGTCGACATTTTTCTTGTCCACTAGCTCTCCAGCGCCCCGGAACTGGGAACCGGCGGTGAACCGTCAACCAGGTCACCGCCGGGCACCTCGTAGAGCTCTTTCCTTGCACAGCCCTTCCCCGAACACATGAAGGAAGCTTCTGTGGCAAGAGCCCAAAAACTCGAAAAAACAAGATTTTACGGTTTTCATCCAAAGTCGGTTCCCCGAAGTGTTTGGATAGTGATTCTGCACCTAGGGACCTGGAAAATTTACTGGCAGACGCGCCTTCACCCACTACAGTTGCGAATACTCTCCTTTCTCGAAATGAATGGTCAAATATCTTCCAATTTTTTGCAAAACACACGAAAAGTTGCCACATTGTCCGTTCTGGTCGGATCGTCCACTCCAGCGCCCCTGAACTGGCGCCGGCGGTGAACCATCAACCTGGTCACCGCCGGGAACCTCGTAGCTTTCACGCATCAGAGTGCTCAGAATCGAAAGATAGAGCTTCTGAAATCATTTCTGGGAGAAATCTAAATTCATTACTTTGATGTCGACATGAAGTTGTTTCGCGAAGTGTTTTGATAGTAAGAGTGCGCCCAGAGAGCTCGTATCAAAACGCAGAGGCCCTCATAGTCGTCTACAGGTGCGAAAAATCTGGTTTCTCAACATGAATGGTCAAATATCTGTAAAATATGCGCAAAACCACCCAAAAGTTATCACATTGTCCTTTCTGGTTGGGTTGGCGAACTAGCTGCACCCCGCGCCGGAATTCCTCTGGCTCGTCGACGCCGAAGAGCTCTACGAGGCACTGGCAGAGCTCCTTCCACGCGCGAGAGTGCTCAGGGTCGAAAGAGAGAGCTTCTGGAGGCATTTCTCGACAAAGGCAAAAATGATTTTTTCATGTCGACATAAAGAAGGTTAAGTGTTTTGATAGTAAAAGTGCGCCTAGACAGCTCATATTAAGACAGAGAGGCCCTCATTATCGTTTACAGGTGCGAAAAATCTGCTTTATTAATATAAATGGTGATGTCTTTCAAATCTTAGCAACACCGACCCAAAGTTATCACATTGTCCTTTCTGGCCCGGGTCGATCAACTAGCTGGACCCCGCGACGGAACTGGCGCCGGCGGTGAACCGTCAACCTGGTCACCGCCGGGAACCTCGTAGAGCTCTTTTCACGTGAGAGAGCTCAGAGTCGGAAGAGAGACCTTCTGTGGCATTTCTTGAAAAATTGAACATTCATTTTATTCATGTCGACATGAAGTTGATTCCCTCAAGTGTTTTGATAGTAAATGTGCGCCTACAGAGCTCATGTTAAGACGCAGAGGTCCTCATAGTCGTTTACAGGTGAGAAAAATCTGGTTTCTCAAAATGAATTGTCAAATATCTTTGAAATCTTAGAAAAACCGACCCTAATGTGCCACATTGTCTCTTTTGGTCGGGTCGGCCAACTGGCGCCGGCGGTGAACCGTCAACCTGGTCACCGCCGGGAACCTCGTAGAGCTCCTTGGACCCATAAGAAAGCTCAGGATCGAAGCGGAGAGCTTCTGGGAGCTTTCCTAGAAAAACGTCGAATTTAGATTTTTGAATGGAAGATGAAGTCGGTCCCGAGAAGTCAACTAAAACTAAAACTGGCTCTACAGAGCTGAGCTGCTCAGGGAACGAAGTTTATATGCCAATGCTCGGCGTAAAAATATGCTTCCTCAAAATGAATAGTCAAATATCTTTCAAATCTGAGCAAAACCGACCCAAAGTCACCACTTTGTCTTTTCTGGTTGGTTCGACCAACTAGCTCCAACCGGCGCCGGAACTGGGCGCCGGCCGTAAACCGTCAACCTTTTTTACCGCCGGAGGACTCGTAGAGCTTCCTGATCATCTATAATGTGGAAAGAAATTGCAGAGAACGAATAGTTTTTCAGTCTAAGCGATTTCAGAGCTCCCGTTGCAACAGCCGAACGCCCCTGACGCTTCTGGATCGTTTTCTGTGCGCACGAGATCTGTAGCTCTCCTACAGCCCGAGCTACGTGCGAAAATCGTCAGCATCTCTTAAGATCACTCGAAGAATACAAATAGTTTCGCGCGAGATGACTGAAATCCACCGACAAATCCCTCGAGTCTTTTCGTAGAAATATAGCAGCTACGGACCTGAGAAGTTAACTGGCAGACGCGGCATACCTACTACACGTGAGAAAAATACTGGTTCTCAAAACGAACTGGCACCGGCGGTGAACCATCAACCTGGTCACCGCCGGGAACCTCGTAGAGCTCCTCCCACGCGCGAGGGTGCTCGGAGTCGAAGGAGCGAGCTTCTGGAGGCATTTCTCCAAAGAACGAACATTCATTTTTTTCGTGTCGACATAGAGTTGGTTTCGCCAAGTGTTTTGATAGTAAAAGAGGGCCTACAGAGCTCATAGTAAGACGCAGAGGCCCTCACAGTCGTCTACAGGTGCGAAAAATCTGGTTTCTCAAAATCAATTGTCAAATATCTTTCAAATCTTAGCACAACCGACCCAAAGTTGTCACATCTTCTTTTCTGGCCGGATCGACCAACTGGCACCGGCGGTGAACCGTCAACCTGGTCACCGCCGGGAACCTCGTAGAGCTCCTTCCACGCGCGAGGGTGCTCGGAGTCGAAGGAGAGAGCTTCTGGAGGCATTTCTCCAAAGAACGAACATTCATTTTTTTCGTGTCGACATAGAGTTGGTATCGCCAAGTGTTTTGATAGTAAAAGAGGGCCTACAGAGCTCATATTAAGACGCAGAGGCCCTCACAGTCGTCTACTGGTGCGAAGAATCTGGTTTCTCAAAATAAATTGTCAAATATCTTTCCAATCTTAGCACAACCGACCCAAAGTTGTCACATCTTCTTTTCTGGCCGGATCGACCAACTAGCTCCACCCCGCGCCAGAATTCCTCTAGCTCATCGAGAACGAAGAGCTCTACGAGGTACTGGGCGCCGGCGGTAAACCGTCAACCTTTCTTACCGCCGGGGGACTCGTAGAGCTTCCTGACAATATATAATGTGGAAAGAAAATGCAGAAAACGAATAGTTTTTCAGCCCAAGCGATTTCAGATCTCTCGATGCAACAGCCGAACGCCCCCGATGCTTCTGGATTGTCTTCTTGACGAGCTCTGTAGCTCTGCTACAGCCCGAGTTACGCGCGTAAATCGACAGCACCTCTCAAGATGACTCTAACAAAACGAATAGTTTGGCAACCCAGCTCGAGTATCAAACCGAGTTCAGACCTCTGAATGGGACAGGCGGACGCGTCTGATGTCTACGAATCGACTCCTGTCATAACAAGCCCTGCAGCCCCACTACAGCCCGAGTTAAGTGCAGAAAACCGACAGCACCTCTCAGGATGACTCGAACAATACAATAGTTTCGCGGACCTAGTTCGGGCAGCAGACCCTGTTCCGAGCTCTCGATTCGACAGGCGGACGCGCCTGATCTCTTCAAATCGATTCCTGTGACCAGCACTGTAGCACCCCCCCCCCCCCCAGCCCGAGTTACGTGCAGAAAACCGCGAGCACTTCTCACGATGACTCGAACAATACGAATAGTTTCGCGAGCGATTCTAGATCGGGCAGCAGACCGAGTTCAGAGCTCTGGATTCAACAGACAAATGCGACTGACGATTCTGAATCGGTTTCTGTAAGTATCAGCTCTATAGCTGTTCTATAGCTCGAGTTAAGTACAGAAAACCGAGAGCGTCTGTCAATATGACTCGAATAATACGAATAGGTTTGCAGACCTAGCTCAGCTAGCAGACCAAGTTCAGACCTCTAGATTCAACAGGCGAACGCGCCTGATCATTCTGGATCGATTAGCTGTGCTCACGAGCTCTGTAGCTGTCCTAAAGCTCGAGTTATGTTCAGATAACCGTTCATCGCGTGTCAAGATGACTTGAAACGGCCGATCCGGCCTGCCTGCTTTTTGGCAGTAAAAGGTACCCGATCGAGCTGAGATCAAGATGGCGAGCGGGAATAAGATCGAATATCATAAGAAAAAATACTAGAGCTCAAACGAATTGTTGAATTTCAAGAACAAAATTTTCAACCGACCAAAAGTCACCAAAAGGTCCGTCGAGATTTTTCTTGCCAACTAGCTCTCCAGCGCCCCGGAATTACTCTTAAGCTTCCAGCAATAACTTGCTAAGGGAAGCTCTACTGGCGCCGGCGGTGAACCGCCAACCGCCGGGAACCTCGTAGAGCTCCTAACAGGCACAAAAGTGCTCAGAATCGAAGCAGACAGCTTCTCGCGGCCGTTCTCGGGAAACATCAACTTTCCATTTTTCGATGTCACTCCGATGTCGGATCCCGCTCATTTTCGGATAGTAAAACTCTCTCTCGAGAGAGAGAGAGAGAGAGAGAGAGAGAGAGAGAGAGAGCTGAGCTGCTCTGAGAATAAAGTTTAGATACAAATGCTAGGCGTAAAAATCTGCTTTCTCAAAATAAATGTTCAAATATCTTTGAAGTTTTTGCAAAACCACCCAAAAGTTATCACTGGGCGCCGGCGGTAAACCGTCAACCTTTCTTGCCGGGGGACTCGTAGAGCTTCCGCACAATATATATAATATCGAAAAAAATTGCAGAGAACGTATAGTTGTTCAGCCCAAGCGATTTGAGACCGATGCAACAGCCGAACGCCCCCCGTGCTTCTGGATTGTCTTCTTTACGAGCTCTGTAGCTCTGCTACAGCCCGAGTTACGCGCGTAAATCGACAGCACCTCTCAAAATAACTCTAACAAAACCAATAGTTCGCAAACCTAGCTCGAGCATAAGACCGAGTTCAGACCTCTGAATGCGACAGGCGGACGCGTCTGATGTCTCCGAATCGATCCCTCCATTTCCAGCCCTGCAGCTCCCTACAGCCTCAGTTGAGTGCAGAAAACCGACAGCACCTCTCAGGATGACTCGAACAATACGAATGGTTTCGCGGACCTAGTTCGGGCAGCAGACCGAGTGCCGAGTTAATTCGACAGGCGAACGCCCCTGATCTCTCCAAATCGATTCCTGTGACTACCAGCACTTTAGCCCCCATAGATCACGAGTTAATTACGGAAAACCGACAGCACCTCTCAAGATGACTCGAAGAATACGAAAAGTTTCGCGATTCTAGATCGGGCAGCAGACTGAGTTCAGAGCTCTGGATTCAACAGACGAACGCGACTGATGATTCTGAATCGATTTCTCTAAGTATCAGCTCTGTAGCTGTCATATAGCCCGAGTTAACTACAAACCGAGAGCGCCTGTCAAGATGACTTGAATAATACACACAGATTTGCGGACCTAGCTCTGCTAGCAGACCGAGTTGAGACCTCTGGATGCAACATACGAACGCGCCTGATCATTATGATCGACGTGGTGTGCTTACCAGCTCTGTAGCTGTCCTCTATCTCGAGTTACTGGGCGCCGGCGGTAAACCGTCAACCTTTCTTTTTTTTTTTGCGGTTTGCGGTCCGCCACTAGAATCCGAATCCGAATCGGCGGAGCAGTGCAACTGAGCCCCCACCATCTTAGGTAGGTCGTAGCAGAGCGCACGCCACCTTAGCAGCAGCTCTCGTCAGGGCAGCGCAGGCAGCTAGTTCACAGCAGGTTACCGTGCTACCAGGAGGCAAGCTCATCGCCTCCTCGGCCACATCGTGCCAATGGAAGCTGTGCGAGCTGGTGCAGGAGGAAGAGGAGGAGGAGGAGGAGGAGGAGGAGATGGGAAAATCAACCTGCACGCTGGAACCCCTACCTACAACGCCAATCTGAAGCCACCACCCACCTCCACATCCTTCATTACTGACACCCCCATCGAATGCACCACGGAGAGCAGTCTTACGAGTACTGAGGAACTTATCATATGCAAACCAGCGAGTAATAGTTTGGCCACCTCTGGCCTCCCACGACAATTTATCCGCACGCTCATTACCCTCACGAAAGAAATGCTTATACAGATTCTGTCCCGATGCAGGTGAGGTCAGTCCCCATCCAGACAGCATCGATACCGTATTTTGTAGTGTTCCCACCAGTCGTACATACTGCTTGTTGCGAATCTGCCACTCACCACACATCCAGTTTACAACAGTCTTACTATCTCCCAAGATCTCCATCCCAAGACGCTCAATATTCTCACACCTCCACTCCGTTTCATTCTCAAAATTTGCGGCAATACGTTTGCTCATCCTCTCATTCATCTCACTCTCCTCCTCCTCCTCTGCCTTCACATGTCTCACACCAGGCGGCCTGGGTAGAACAAACAAGTCGAACAAGTGTTGCATACCAATCACAGTCAGCAAATGCTTGCAGTATTTCTCACGGGACCCAGCGGAACTGTCGAATGAGAGGTACCACTCACAACCAAAGAGATCGCACAAGCACCAGTCCCACGCAGTATGTCCACGGGGGCGGCCGCCTATGTTCATGCGTGTCAGCTGCTTCCTATCTTTTACAGGCATTGCTAGAATACATGTGTCACGATGTTCCGTCCACTTCCCCCTTCCATGTAACATGGCCAGCCTAGATATCATCCATTCACGTGACATGTCCGACTCCTCAGGTATGGCAGGCTGATCATCTGGTGTACGCCGGCGACAGCCACTCGACATCTGGGATATCTGAGATACATGATATGTTTGAGAAGTCGCCGCCGCCGCCATCGCCCGAGTTTTCCTCTGACGCCGATTTGGTACCGTCTCTCCCTCCTCCTCCTCTGTGTGTGTTGTGTATCTCCTCATACGAATACTTGCAGCAACTGAGACATCCTTAGCCCAATCCCAACAACGAAATATCCATATCTGCACCGCACTTCGGAATCCAAGTCCAGCAAAACTCTGTCGTCCCGCTTTGTATCGCCTACGTTGAAACTCAGACCAGCCTTCAGTTCTCCGCTTGCGTATACCTGACATTATAGCTAGACATCTGCCTTCAAAATAGTGAACAGCAGCAATGGTAGAATAGTCGGGCGTTCTGCCCTCACAGTTGAATAATAATGCAGCAATCACTTTAGCTTGATAGCGAGTAAATCTTTCAGCCAAGTCAATCCCAGAACAGCGGTAATACGCGATTTCCCCAAAGAACATCCTCTGGGCTTTCTGGAGCATGGCCTCTGAGTCCGAGTGGTCCTTCCAGGTCTCCTCCAGAGTGGCTCCCAGGATCTCAAACGCTTGAACACGCGGTAGGACCACTTCTCGGGTCCCAAGAGCGGCGTCACTAGACGGCACCAGCACACGGATATCCTGCTCAGGGGACGGCGGGATGCCAGGCGGCGCACCAAAGTAAATATACATCAAAGATTTCGGCTTCCAGGTCATTCCTGCATTCATCAGGGGGATACTCATGTCACGCACCATCAACTCAAGGTCAGTGCGGGTCTTCGCATACAACAAAAGATTATCTGCCCAGAAACTGTGGGTCATACGCTCACCATTGAACATGCGCTCATCATTTTCCAATTTGATGCCGTACTGCGTTTCTTGCCTCCATCTGTCGATAACATCTCTCCAGAGTACAATAGAAACTGCCAGAAAAATCATAGGTCCCTCTACTCCTCCCGTTCGAATAGATTTGTCCCAATAGACCGCTGACGATGCCTCGATGCCCTCGAAGCTGGCCACGCACTGATTATCCATCATGGGTTCAATCAACGCCACAATGAGATCAGCAGGTATGTCAAGAGCACGAAGACAGCGCATGGCGAGGCACGGAGTAACATTATCGAAAGCTTGTAAGATATCAAGATTGGCAAGCCACAAACTGTCTCCTTTGCCCCAGACAGCGGAGTGCTGGCTGAGCCTCTTGGCAACGCTGGTGATTTCCGATGTTTTGCGTCCCGATCTGAATCCGTACAGGCATACATAGTGTCGGTGCTCCTCAATCCTCTTCTCAATCAACATCACAATACATGTCATGTACCATTTCATAAGACACGACTGTAGACATAGCATACGTGTATCTGTCAAATGTTGTATGTCCATTTCTTTTGGCATGAGTGTGGCAGCTAGTTGACGCCAACTGTCGGGACAACATAACCTTCTGGAATACACACCTTGGAAGCTCACCAGAACACGTCGCACAGATGCCCACGAGAGCTGTTTCAACATCGTGACAGTCACGTTGTCGGGACCTGGGGCCTTTCCCGTGGACAGCTTCGCCCTCGCCCGCAGCAGGAGCGACATCGAGAACACCTCTGAGGATCCGCTTCCCGAACATAGACCACGCAGCGACTGAAGCTCACGCAGGGTCACCTCTCTGGCCTCGGGGTCCTCCACCTTAGACTTCATGTGCCCCAATATCTCGTCCCCCCACTCCTCGCGGTTCTGAGACTCCATCCCGTTGGCAAGGATCAACGTCTCCGTCTTGGCCCTCCTCCTCCTCCTCGTGTTCATTTCCGTCCTCCACCTCTGTACTCTTGCCTCTAGCCTCCTTCTTTCTCTCCTCGCAATCTTCGAGCACCGTTTAACCTCCTCTCTATCCCCCCGACGAAGAGCTTCACGTTTACTTGCCTGGGCGGCCCAGTGGATCTCGGATTTCTTTGGCACATTATTCCTGGGATTGATATCTTTCTGGGGGGTCTCCTCGGCGGCCTTTATGAGGTCAGGTCCCAGCGTATCCAACATCTCCTGTCGATCCTCTGGGTCAGCATTTTCCTGGCACAGAGCACGGTAACGACTGCCCCGATCGTCCATGTTCTTCGCAAACTCCAGCTGTGACACCGGTTGCAAGTGGATGAATTTTCGAGCAGGCTGGGTCCGTCTCTTCGCAGACGGTGCACAAGACAAGCGAACAACTATGCAGGCGTGGTCAGACAGCGCACGCTCGTATCTGCTGCAAGGGTGCTCCGTCCAGGCGTGGCCGACTTCCGAAGGCAGCATCCAGCCAACTGTGAGCTCCTGCCTGTGTAAACGACGGCTGACACCAACATAGTCGAGCACCTTCTCCACCCCCGTACCTGATTTGAAAGTAACCCTCCTCTGCCCGAATGTGTTCTCCATCCTGATGCCCCAGAGCCCGCAGAAGTCCAGTAGGGCCCTCCTCATCGATTGCAACCTAGACGCCCGTCGAATTTCGAAGCCCGAGACAAGCCTATGAGGTCTGGCTTTGCGTGCACCACGTTTTGTTTGAGTCATATACGGGTTGCCGTCATCCGCTCCCTCCTCCATCCCAGTATCAATCTCCGTAGACTCCCCAGCAATCCCAGACGCCTCCAGAAGCCCTGATCCAGTAACTCTAAAGCCGTTGACCTCCGAATCTGGCTCGAGTTCGACGTTAGCATCTGTCAAGAAGACCAGGTCCTGCGGCTGCTTCGGGAACTTAGACCTATGTGTGCGAAGCACTTGGGATATATCAAACAATATCTGCTCATACACATCATGCTCATACTGTTCTTCCGTAAGGGCATTGATACTCTCATGTGGCATATATGCAACAATAACCGTAACACTAGAATAACTACAAATGACAAAACCTTTGCCACGATATGTGGCTCTGAGCGAGTCTCTCCAAGACTTAGACATAATCACCGCAGCCTTCCGACAAGTACTCCGAAAAATTGTGTAACCTCGCATGCTGAGATCACGAACTGAAAGGAACTGACACTCGCACAACCCCGCGAGTCCCACATCTAAACGACGTAGTGAATTAATTATGTCATGGCCGTTCTCTGCACCTGCCCGACGCACATTCCATGACGCAATGGTGTCGTGGCACCTCTAGTTCGTACTGGAAATCCTCGCTCGCAACTCATCAATGTTGATCCCTGGCTCAAGCTGATTCATTGCACGAGTGATCCCCCAGCCATTCTGCAGAGAGAACTTGGCCACAATCTTCCCTGGAGGTGGTAAGTGGTCACTGGAGCCCCACATGAACGTAATCGGTGGTCCCGTCTCAGCCCTGAGATTCGAATGATGCTTCTTGAAACTCTTGAACTTGGCCTGAAAGATCCCAGCGGCATCCAGATGGGGCTTCTTCCAGGGGGGGGCCTCCACGTGGACCTTGAGGGCCCTGGGAGCGTGCTGGAGTTTGTTGTCGGCGATCGCGGCAACGAGTCGACGACGAAGATCCCACAGCTGGTCACTGGTAACCCCATTCTGGAAATAGAGCCGAGCACGCGAATACCCCCACGCCTCTCTACCTGTGTTGAACCTCTTGGATTGGTTCAGGTCCAGAAACTCCTTCACACCACTGAACCATTCTCCAGCCAGGACCTCATTCAGCAGTGAATTCAACGCCTGCTGTGATAACATCTCCTCCTGACGCTTCTCTGCATCCCTCCAGTCCGTCACCCATCCCTTGAGCTCGACGAACGATGGGGTGAAATTCTGCACTGACTGCCGAGTTTCCGCCGAGGACGCTGTCGTAGAGGTGCCTGCTCTGGGGGCCCCACCTGCAGGAGCCTGCTGGAGCTGGATTATCTGGAGCCTCTGATCCTCAACCTTCTTAGTAATAGCATCTATGTCCGTCATCGCCTGCTGTACATTTTTCTCCACCGAATCAACACGAGCATTGAGCTGGGTGCCGAGATCCGTGATGCTTCGATGTGTTGATTGGAAGCCCTCCGTCATCTTACCTCCCAGAGATGCAACAAGCGTCGTGATCTTGTCCATCCCCTTTGCCATGGCCTCCTCGAGGCCTTCAACCGTCTGAATTTTGACCCGTTTTCCCTCTGGGACCTCCTCCTCCTTGGCTCCTGGAACGGGCATATCAGTGGCGTCCATAGCGAAAACCTCGGGGACCGCAGCAGCTGATGAGGCAGCCATCTTGCCGTCTGAGATATTACAAGGGATATTCCACTTCGCACAGAACGATCGATCTTCTCGAGTACGTTTGAGATGTGCACTCAACTGATGAAAGTT
Organism: Prorocentrum cordatum; assembly: GCA_963575745.1. Taxonomy (NCBI): domain Eukaryota; class Dinophyceae; order Prorocentrales; family Prorocentraceae; genus Prorocentrum; species Prorocentrum cordatum. The sequence continues at coordinate 1,480,527 of CAUYUJ010022170.1, forward strand.
ATATGGGGCAACAGGATGGTGAGGTAAAGTGGGAGAGAGATCAGGTGGCCCAGATGGTATGTCGACTAGAGAATCCTTATCTAGGGAGTTCCACGGGGGCCTCACATTGGAGGTCGTTTCTTGGATCTGTGCTTGGCAAGCACCAGTTTGTTCGATCATGAAGATCGCCACCGAAATCACACGTGATCTCACTCGACATGCAAAAACTCATTTAACGACGATTAACATAACATCGAAAACCTGTAAATTCGAAAAGCCGTCGCAATTATTACCCCGAAACACCTGGACGACCCTGCACGCCGCAGCGCTGGCGAACTTTTGGTAGAGAAAACTCACTGTGCGAACGATGAACATTATCGCGCACGTTCTTTCACTATGTTATCAAATTGATATCGCGCCGTTTGCCTCTGCGAATCGGGCCCCGAGGATCTTCGGCGCAAGCCTCCAACTAAGCCGCAAAGGAGGAGGGGGGGAGCTGGGGAGTTTTGCCCGAGTGGTTTAACTGCGCCCTTACTGGACCCAGACTCCCACGATTCCGTCGGGGGGTGGGCCGAGCTCAGACCTCCTCCTCATCTCCCTCGTCCTTTTGTTTTTCGCCTTGTTAGTTCCTCTATATCGTGCCCATTTGCTCCTCCTCCTCTCTCTCCCCCCTCCTTCCCCCTATCCCGTCATCACCCCCTGACCCATTGTGGAATTCCCCCCACGTTGGTTACCCCCCACGCACTAGTGTTGCAGACCCGGGCTTGGAGGGAGCGGATAGGAGGTAGGCTGGAGGAGGTTGAGAGAAGAAGGCGAGGAGGAGGAGGAGGAATATAACATGGGAGGGAAGGTGAGGATGCTGCCTCAGTTCTACAACTGGCAGCGTGCCCTATGCTCCGCGACTGGCGCACGTTCTCCATCGAACAGTCGGACCCCTGCCAGTCGCGAGCTGCCCCCTCAAAAAGGGGGCCTGAAACATGCCCAAGAAAAGTCGTGCCACCGTGGGCGCTGCCAGATATGTGGATCGTGCCATGTTTCACTAGACGCCCGATCATCCCAACACTTCGCCCCCATCTCCACTGGCAGCGCCACTTCGATGAGAAGGCTGAACGAGCTACGTCAGACGACAGTGCGACAAAGGGCCACGCAAGACAACACATCTGGCAGCAGTGCTGCTCTCGCAAACGCGGCCCCGAGGACGAGCTATGATACGCGCCGAGCATCTCGGCCGGCTCTGAGGCGGGGGCGAGAAAGAGAGAGGATATGGGTGCTAGGCCCTCCTGCACATCCCCCTTCACCCCTCATCCTCCTCTGGAGCCCCCGGGCGCCCAGGGGAAGAAACCTTGAGAGGAAAAAAGGGAGAGGCTAAGAGGAGCTCGGAGTCGCCGAGCTTCAAATCGAGATCCAGACATCTCGAACTCACTAAGAAGCCTCCTGCCTGAGAAGCGCAGCGCAAGCATGTGCTGCATCCTTCTGCTTCTTGTCGCCCATGGCGTCGTACGCCTCCGCAACGGCGTTGAAGAAATCGATGGCCTTCTCATCGTCCTTGCAGAGGCCCCGCAGCACGAAACCGAGCAAGTCTGACTGGGGGGTAGTTTTCTCCACGACGAGCCACCCTGCAGGGATATACAAGATGTTCCCCACAGTCAGAGTGCCATAGTACAGAGGCTTGCCCGACGAAATGAACAGCTTGGCATGGTTCTCATCCATGAGCTTGAACGCTGTGGAGGCCTTGCTGGGCAGAAACCGCATGGTGTCGATCTTGCTGTGCTCCTTCATGTGGGCGATGATGTCCAGCCACGAGACAAGCACCACCTCTCTGCAACCAACTGCATGGTAGCGAATCGACGCCAAGCCAAAAATCTCAGCATAGGACTTCACAACATCTGGGACAACCCCAAAACTTGATAACCTTGCGCTCTCATGCACGTCCTTGGGCAAGCCGTCGACCTCGAAGTTCGTGAAGACGTTGTTCATCACATACTGGGCGGAGGAAGCCTCAGGTACTACTGGGCAGACCTGCCCGCCGCGCCCGTAGGTCTTGCGCGACTCAGACTTCGCGAAATCCCTGGCGAACGTGTTCAAGAGACTCTTGATCAAAGGCTCCTCCATCTTCGCCTTCATGCCCGGCGGGGAGACAATGCAGGGCAACGCGGGCTGCGGGATCTTGTCCTTCGTGGAGATGCCTTCCTTGAGGTGAGCAAAAAACTAAAGCTCGGCCTTGACTCCCCCCCCAGCCCTTGCCTTGCCCTAGCCCTCTCTGGGCCCGGCTGGGCGCTTCCGAACCGAGGGCGTTCCAGGATGATTCAGATGCTTTGGAAGTGGGCGAAACCTGTCAAACGCTGGGCAGGGCCCTTGGGCCCCTGGGGGGAGCCGAGGCCGAGATTAGAATTTCACGACTTCAATCCTGAATCTGGATCGCGGCGATCTCTTTGCCGTGCTCCCTGGCGTACTGCAACAACGCCGCGCCGGGCACGACTGGGGCCTTTGGAACCGCAGCGTCGACCCCCTTGCCAACCTTGCCCGCGCCCTTGCCGCTGTACTTGCCCGCGTCCTTGCCCTTGCCCTTGCTGAGGCCCTTGGCGGGCTTCATGACCGCATCCCGAGCCGCCGCCAAGTCCCTAGTCGACCCTTTAACTGCCGCCATGAGCTCCTTGATGGATTTGCGGAGGCCGTTGATCTTGCGGTTGACCTCCTTGATATCGTCGTTGGAGGTGCACTCGCGGAAGGTCTCGGCGAGCACCGCGATCTCATGCACGTTGAAAATCTCCTTGTAGCATGCGCACGGCGGAGCTGCCCCGATGGCGGAGCGACCCGCCTGCGACCCGCCTCCAGAAGGCTTCCCTCTCGAAGAACGCTGCGGGTGAATCGAATGGCAACCTCCTCTGGTTCCTCCTCCCTCCTGCTCCGCATCCTCTCCATGCTTTCCTCATCTCGACTACTGGCCGCTCCTCCGCGGCTTAGAGGCCCCCGAAGGCCGAAGACCTCGGACAATCTTGGGGCGATTCTGGAGAAGGGAGGGGGAGCCAGATACCAGAGACCCCACGTGGGAGCGTTGGGCTGAAGGCTGGAGGCCTGGCTCGGGGGAGCTGGGGGGGAGCCCTTCAATCAACCGCAGTCGCACTTCGAGCCTGGCGACGGCTCGGCGAACGTCGCCTTCAACGTCTCCAGCCCCGGCGCGTCGTTCAGGCAGGCGTCGAGGAACTTCGTCCTGTTCATGAGCGTGCGATGCTCTGTCACGATCTTATCCTTCACCTCCTTGTCCGAGCTCTCGACCAGGAGCAGGACCTCGTTCGCTTTGTCAATGACCCACTTCATGTTGACCTCCAGCATGTTCTGCGCGGACTCATGCGCCCTCAAGGCCTTGGGCACTTGCTTGTCGTAGTCGAACCACCTGCCTTTCTTCTGAGGGGGCTCTTCGGCGGCGGCCTGGGACCCCTCCTCCTCGGCGCAAGCGCCATCCTCATCAGCATTGGGTACTGGTTTCTCCTCGCCGGCACGCTCGAGGTCCTCAACGTTGGGGAGGTCGATGGCCCTGCCAGAGAAGGCCTCAGTGCCGCCGGCCATGATCATGGCCCCACCTTGCTCGCGGAGGTTGGTCTCCACCGACGCGCCGCCCATGAAGTCGTGGTCGAGTTTGATGCTCTTCTCTGCATCCTTCACCATCTGCTCGGTCGCGTTCTTCTGAGACGCATGCGCGGCCTGCATGGTCTTCGAACGCTCGATCTTGTTCTGCAGCTTCATGATGTCCTTCGTCTTGACCCAGATGCGCTGCTCGTTGCCCTTCCCCTTGATGTCGCGCGGAGGCCACGCTGACTGAGGCTCGTTGACCTGAGCCACCCACTCCGCCCACTGCTGCTCTGCTTCCCACTCCGTGAGCTTGCCGCCCGCCACTGACTCAGCCCAAGAACAATATTGTTTTTTCGTCATCATCTCGCCGATCTCCTCCACGATGACCGCCGTCGTGGCCGTCACAGACTCCAGCACTTGCAGCGTAATCTTACGAGGTTGGCGTGGCGTGGCAGCTCGATTCCCGTACTCGGAGAGCACCTGCTGCAGCTTCACGTCATTGGCGTGCACTTCGTGGAACCATGCCATTTTGTTCTGGCTCTTCGCGATCTTCCTGACGTTGTCCACTCGATTCTTGCAGGCGTGGTCGAAGCTCGACCCGGTCGCCATCTTGTCAGGCTCCCACCAGAGATTGCAACCGCGGCACTGGCGCGAGAACTTCTTCGACGGCTTCCTCTGTCCTGGAGACTCGACGATGAGATCGGGGATATACGGGTAGAGGTTCGCGGGCCCTTCGGCTGAGGCCCTCATGGTCGGTCAACCCCTTACTTGTACTCCTCCTCTTCTTCCTCCTTCTCCTCCTCCTCCTCCTCCTCCTCCTCCCCCCCCTCCTCCTCCTCCTCCTCCTCCTCCTCCTCCTCCTCCTCCTCCTCCTCCTCCTCCTCCTCCTTCTCCTCAACGCCATCATCGAGCCATCGAGCGCCTCGCCCACCCTGGGACGATTAGGCCAAGGGTCCTACGATCTCCGAGGGCTTCTTCTTCGGCACCCCCCGAGCAGCAGCATCGGGCCGAAGCGAAGCTGCGACGCCAGAGCCAGAGCCAGACTCGCCCGCCGCCTCCGCTGTCGACGCCGGCAGTCCCCACAGCTCCGTCGCATCGACGTCCTCATCCTGCTGCTCCATTGAGTCGAACGACGCGCTGGCGCCGTCGCCGCCGCCGCCGGCGGCGCCGATGCCCGACACTTGAGCTGGAGCCTCTGGCGCCGCCATGGCACTGCAGACTGCACTCTGGGTCTGGCGACAAACCAAACAACAAAAAAAACCTGGGACTCAAGTGACCCGGGGCCCCAATGGGGATCTTGAGCGAAGGCGGCAGCAACGATATTATTTGATGGGCATCTTCGTTTTGCCTAGTCATGCCCGAACACCAAGAACACAGAACCCGTAACATATCCACGCAACGCCAGTACCTCGACGTTATGTTCTAGTTAATATTTCTTGTGTATTATGTTGTTTTTTCTGTGATTAAGCCCCAATCAGGAGTTTGGTGTTTTTTGTCACGGGACTTGCTCATCAGATCGCTTTCGACCTGCGGGCCAACCCCCCTCTCTCGGCGATTCGGCAACTTCCACTCGGCAATTGACCACTGGTCACCGCGCGGCCAGCGGCCCCGCGTGCAAGATGTCAGATGTGGCGCGAGTGCGTTTAGCTGAGCCACCCTCCCATCGATTCCCAAGGCCACTGGGGCTCGAGAAGTTGATGCATCAAGAGTGGATCTGATAACGTTTTGATTTTCTCAGTCAAGAACGGCAGATCGCTCCAGCACCTCCCCGTCTCTCTCTGGGGCTGCAAAGGCGGGGGGAAGCCGCCGTGGACAGGAGGTCCAGGGCCCAGGGAGGGGAGAGGAGAGGGGGAAGGAGGAGGAGGAGGAGAAGGAGGAGGGATCGAGAGGGCGGATGAGGAGGAGAAGAAGGAGGTGGTGAGCAGAGCCATCCGCTGCTCAAGCTCAGCGCCGCTGCGCCAGAACATCTCTCGCCCATCGGCTTCGAGAAAAACTAAAATTCTTGGCCCAGCTGGACTGCTGGAGATGCGCTATCTCCGTCTGCGTTCTCATCCTCCGATCCTTCTCCCTTCTCCTCCTCCCCTCATCCGACTCATCCTCCTCCGAGAACGCCCGGCCCCTTGTGGGCCGCGCTGCCGTGCTCTAGTCCGAGCTCGACGAGCAGCGGCTGCGCTTGCAGGTCATCGCCACGAAGAGAATCACCGAGCCGATCTGCGCGACGTTCATGCCGTTGCCGCACAAGTGACGCGCCTCCGTCAACGGGCACTTCTTCCCGAAGAGCTTGCCCCAAGCGTCAGCGTCGAAGTACTTCTGCGCGGGGTGGTCCCTATCCAGGAACATCGGCAGGCACTGGAAGGCAAAGAACTCCATGGGGCTGGCAGGCCTGTCCAAACTCGTGTCCTTGCTGATGCGGTAGATGTAGCTATTCTTGATAAGAGTAGGGATCGCTGCATAGTCAGCACTGTGGAAAGTCTGCCTCTCGACGTTCTGCATCAGGGAGTTGAAGGACGGATCTGGAAGGCCCATCTCTTCGATCTTCACGAGGTTGCGGTGGATGAAGCCACTGAGCAGTGCGCGCCAACGCCACTCCTGGCCGCCCGGCGCCGGCACCGTGGGGTCTAAGTGCGCGGCGGCCGCAAGCATCTTCTTCATTTCCGACAGCTCCTCGTCGCTGGCCTGGAAGAAAACGTTCGGGTGTGCGTCCAGCTTGCGGAACGCGCTGTGCTTGAACGTGTAGGAGTTGAAATGGACGATCTGCTGGACACTCTCTACTTTGATGCACACGGTGTACCGGCGCTTCCTATGGATTGGGATGCCCAGATCAACGGGGCTGAAGACGACGGTCGACATGGAGTAGTCATGCGCGTCATCATCAGAGTTCCAGTTCAGAGACTCCCAGAGCCTGTTGGGATCGAAGCCTTGAACGCACTCGTGGATAATGATGTCTGGCTTAGCGTTCCGCATCATCCACGCCCACACCACGAAGGATAAGGCGCTCTCGTGAAGCCAGCCCCAGCCGACACCAACTGGGCTGAACCCCACGCACACAGCACCTGCAATCTCAATCCACAGCTGCCTGACCTGGAAAGCAGTCTTCATAGGCGGCATGTGCAAGCAGTTCTTGGAGTGCTTCACGCACCAGCCATGGAACTGAGGCCTGTACTCGATCCTGTCGAGCTCGTGGTTCATCTCCTTGAACAGGCGAAGACCATGAGTCTTGATGGCCAGAGTGCGCTCCGGGGTCTTCGCAGCACCGAACTCCGCGTTGATATTGGTCCTCGCGGTCGCCAACTTCACATCCCACCTGCTCTTGAACTCCCCGGGCAACGCGTCGAACATGCTCGCGAAGACGTGCGTCGGCTCGAATGGTGGTGGGCCGCCAGGGCCTCCAGTGCTGCCACCCTTGTGGCCCTTCTTCAACACCTTCTGGCAAAGGGGGTCCCAGTCGGTGGCGCTGTGGCAATAGATGCACTGGTTGCGAACGTGACCGTGCAGACTTGGGTCGAGCTGCAAGAAGCCCTGCAGCACGCCCGCCGTGATCTCTGCCGTTCCCATGCCAGAGAAGTGCGTGGTGATGACGGCCTGGGAAAAAGGATGAGGGAGGAGGGGAGGAGGGGGGAGTAGCGAGAGCAAGGATGAGGGCAGGGATCACAGACGAGGACGAGCGGAGCGACGAGGGGCAGCGCCGGGCAGCGCGACCAAGAGCGAGTGGGAGATGGGCGGGGATGCGCGGGGATCATAACTGACGAGGAGGAGGATAAGTAAGGAGGATGAAGGGAAATGAGGAGGAAGAGGAAGGGGGAGGGAGGGGGGGGGAAGGGGGGGAGGAGAGGTAGCCTTGTTCCTCACAAACTCCTGAATGCAATCGATCATGTCCGCGCGGCCGTACTTCCCGCACATCTGCGCTGTCTGGAACTCATACCACCTGTGGATCTCATCTAGGCTGGTCGGCCCAGGGGGTAAGTCACTGTCGATGGTCGTGGGCTGCTCCGACTCGGCCTCGTTAGCCTCGCAGTCGAAGTCCGCCTCGTCGATGTCGCCATCCAAGAACACGGTGTCGTGCTCTCGGGCCTGCAGCTCAGCAAGCTCGGGCGGCGGCTTCCCGACGCCGTCGGGCCCAGGCCCGCGGCTCGGGCCAGCCGGGCCAGCGAGCGGCCTGGGCGGCTGGGAGCTCGCCGCCGCTGCAGCTGATCCGCCAGGCTGCGGCTGCTCCGAGAGCCTCGCGGGGCCAAAAACATTGGGGCCACGAAAAATCTTCGAGGGCCCTCGAGGGCCCTCGGGGCCCCCGAGGCTCTGGGCCACGAACGCCAAGTCATGTCTAAGCCTCCCGAAGCTGTCCGAGGGCTCCGAGTCCCGAGGAACCCTGGAGAGCCCAGCCCTGAGTGAGCCACACCCGAGATCGGGCGTTGTCATGGGGCATGCCACATGGGTGTAAACGTTTTCGTGGTTTTATGTTGTCCACCTGCAGTGCCGTTCCCACTCCTCCTCCCTCCCCCATCCATCTTACCCCTCTGCCTCTGCCCACTGCCACCCCCTTCAGACCTTGCGACCTCCTCTCTTCCCTCCTCGGCTCGCTCCCTCATTGTTCATGCATGTTCACCGTTGCCTGCGCCAGCGCGGCCGGCTGCAGCGGCCGCGGCTGCGGCTGCGCTCAGCGCCGGGGCCACCAGGGCCCGATGGGCCTGGCCCGCTCGGCCCGCTGCCGCTCATGATGGCGAAACACCAAAACTAATGCAAGCTAATTTGGGCCCTAGCGGCTCACCGGGCCCACCGCAGACCCGACGGAGCCTGAGGCCTGAGGCAAGCGGGGTAATGAACGAAGGACGAATGCGAATAGGCGATGGTGACTCGACTGCTATGTCGCACGTTCGATCTGGAATCTGGCTCCGCGGGCTGCGACTCAAAGACCTGGCCAAGCCTGGCCCGGCCGCCGTTGGATCACTTGAATACCATCCTGGCCCGACCCCCTCCAACGTCGGTCCTGGCCAGTGACTTAGGATAGTTTTTGGATGCTCTCTTGGGGCCCTCCGACTCTGAAACCCGAGATCTCCGAAAACCTTTGGACCCTGGACTGGACACTGGACCACTCCCTCCCCCTCCCCCTATGCCTGGCCCCCTGGGGTGGCCTGGAAGGCCACGAGGTCGAGCCTCTCACTCCTCGCCCTCCTCGAGGTCCCCGATTCGGACGACGAGAGCGGAGGGGGCGGGGAATAGGGCGGGGCCGTCGAGGACGAGGCGCAGGCCGAGCCCGACTGCGACTGCCCCGAGGCAGACGCGGATCCAGCGACGACGACGAGTGAGGCGTCGTGGGCCACGAGCCGGTAGATGAAGTGGGGTAGGGCTGCCGTGTCGCCGCGTCTACAGCCTCGCCTCAGAGCCAATGAGGAGAGGCCCTGAGGCGAGGCGAAGCAGGGAACCAGGCCGCCGACTGTCGTGAAGCGTAGGTCTGGGTTCGCGTCACATCGACAGACGGACAACGAAAACCTGGGGCCGAGGGAAGGAAAATGGAGTGTGAGAGGTGAGTGAGCAAGGACCTGGGGCAGAAAATTCCAAGGTGGCGAATGCTATGCTGTTTTTCCCTGGAGAGGGAGGGCGCAAACAGGGATGGGATGATGGCGTTTAAACCCGAATCTCCATCTTATCCGCGAGTTGCCGCGCCGCCTCCCACGTTCCCCTGGGCAAGAGCTGGCGCGAGGCCGCCACTGTCTCTCCAGGCCTGCTAAGTCGTCCTCCTGAGTCCTCCTCCTTCAACTCCTTCGGCCCCTCGGCCTCCTCCTCCTTCCTTTATAAATCCTCCCCGAATCCTTCTGTCCCCCTCATCCTCTCCTCCCCCCTCTACCTCCTCTCCCCCGAGCCTCCGGCGCACCGCCGTTCGGCCCGACTGTTGGCCCAACTCTGAGACTCTGAGTGGCCGTTGGCCCTTGCACGGCCACGAACGAACGAGCGCGAGGGCCTTGGGGTTAGGCACTGGCTGGCTCAGGCGGCCCAGCCCAATCCACTCGTCCATTTTGGAACTTGATCCCTATACTATACCGATACCGCTTGTTCCCAAACCTTCCCTGGGATGCGTTACGGCCAGGATTTCGAAGTGAATCCAGCGGTGACGACGAGGGCCGCCCAGGACCCAGGAGGCCCAAAATGGTAAAACACGGGAAGGCCAGAGGCATGGGCCACGGGCACCTTGTCCGCTTCCAATACTTGCGAGATCAAGCACATCATGGGGAACATTGGATCTCATGTTTCGCACGGCATTGTTAATGTTATACCTTGCAGTGCAAATGGGTTAGGCATGAGTGAGCGCGCGCACGCGCTGCGTGGCACGCGCGTTGTATCATGCTACGCGAGCGCGCGCGCACGAGCGTTCGAAAGCATGGACCACGTTAGGACACATGTAACTGTCAGTGCGTCGGTGCAGGTGCAAGGAACGTGCAGCGCCATGTACATGTAGCGCGTGATTCGGTAACCATATAGATCGCACGCACGCAGACACACACACACACACACACCTTGTACATACAAGAATATGGCGGCGCGCGCGCAACTATTGAGTGCGCGGGTGGCCAAGAGGGCGCTCGCAGGCGTGACCATTGGTGCAAGATAGAGCACGGGAAAGAACAAGCACGCGCGCACGCGGGCCAACCCTCAGCATGACCATAACCATGACCCAAAGCGAACCTTATCCATGCCGTTAGCCCTAAGCCTTGCTGCACCCGTAGCTCTAACCGAATGCTTCATCCTATCCTTAGCCCGATCCTGACCCAGGCCTTAATCGACCATAGCCTTAGCCCCAACCTAAGACTACCCCTACGCTTTGCCATAACCCTACCCTAACCCTGACCCTACCCCCGACCACGCCATCAACCCTGACACTAGCCCTATCCTTGGCCCGAGCCAGCCCCCAAACTACAAGTACCTTATTTTATCATCCCCCCTCTATCTTAACCATGTCCCGAGCCGAACCTTGACCATGATTCCTAGCCGTAAACTTAGCCTTAGCCAGAGGCTCAGACCTCAACTCTATCCCCGAACCCACCCTCGCACCGTGCCAGAATCCCAAACGTTGATCTGCCCCGAAGCCCTGGATCTGAGCCAATCTCCAGCCCCAAACATAAGATAACGACGAACCTGATAAGAGACCTGGCTCGAACCACCTACAATGGCCAATGACGCTACCATCCCCCCCCCCCCAGCATGTGCCCCAACGTTGGCCAAACCTCAGACATCTCAGCGCCAACCTCGCCCCTCGCCCCGACCTGCACCTTGCCCGCCCCCCGCCCAACCAAGCCCTTAACCCTGACCTTACTTCTGACAGCAAAGCGGGACAAGGGCCCCACCCCGCATCCGCGCCGCCCCCCCCTTCCCACCCTCCCCCAGCCCCTGCCCCCACCTTTCGCTCCAGCTCAAACCCTAGCTCTAGCCCCTGCCCGCGGCCTGCCCCTGCCTGAACTGGGCCCTCAGCCCTGGCCTCAACCCCGGCCCTAGCCCGAACCCTAGCCGCGGCCTAGCTTCAGCCCCAGACTTAGCGCCGGCCTTGGCCCAATCAGACCTTGGACAGAGCCGCAACCGTTCAAACCTTGACAAACCACGCGAAGGACATGCAAGATCAACGCAACCATGCAAAACTTTGACGCAAAATGATGAAACAGCTGCGCGCAACATCAAATAACAGCTGATTGTTGCGCAAAACATGCAGCGCGCGCGTGAATTTGAAGGTTTTCGACCGCTGCGGGCGGACAATTGTAAGAACACGCCGCGCACAAGCAAAAAACAACCCTAACAGAGCGAGAACAGGCCGCAAAAGATGAAAATGACACGAAACGCTATGAAAACCACGGCAACAGCGCCTGCGAAAGGAAAACCTTACGCCCGCTATAGGTTTCGCACCGAAAATGACCGAAACCGACACATTAGGGGTGCGTCGGGCCCCTGCTGGCGCGATTTTGCTAAAATTGGAACGTGGGCGTCGACTGGCGAGCAGTTTCCACGCGAAACGCGAAATCGTATCGCAAGCTTTGAAAACAGAGCGCGCTGGCGGCCCGCGACGATCGCTGGACGATCGCTGACGATCGCTGGCGATCGCTGGCGACGATCGCTGGACGATCGCTGACGATCGCTGGCGATCGCTGGTAGGTCGGGTCGAAGCTGTTCGGGCTCTCCCCGACGTCAGCGAGCGCCCGTACACTGAAAACACACTCCCGCGCTATGAAAACGCGCCGCGCGCCCCAAACGCAGCATTGCACTAGTGGAAACGACGGAAGAGGCTTCGCGCGAACGAAAAAACACCCAAACCGTTGAAAACGGCAGCGATGACGTAACATCGCGCAGAAAAACACAACGCACGCGTCGAACGCGACGAAAAAACTCTTTCTGCGACGAAACCACTCCCAAATATGTTTGAACAGCCCGAAAAACGACAAAACGGATCGCAAAACGTAGCAACGCACCCGAAACGCGCACGATACACACGCAAACCGCACGAACGCGTACGACACAGTCACAAAAACGTACCCGAACGCACGAAACGCACGACGCATGTACAAATTTTGACGCAACTCCACACGCTACGCAACAAAACGCACGAAGCACGACGCGCAATTAACCCTTCGCGCCGCAATTCGCCACCCACCTGCGCGCCAACACCAAACGCGGAAGTAGCTGGCCAAAAGAAAAACGCAAACGCGAGACGCACTCGACGCGCAATGCTCCCCAGACGCTGGCCAGTTGGCTCTGGGGAAGCATTCGCCCTCCCACCATTGTGTGCCCTCGATGCCATTGTAAAAGCGCCGCAAAAATCACCTTCTCAAGTCAATGTCAATGTAAATGCGGGTGCTGCGGGCGCTCCTGCCGCTTTCTCCCCCGCCCCCCCGCCGCCGGCCTGGCTCGCCGCCGCATGGCCTCGCCATTGCGGCCATGGCGGGCCCTGGCCCGCGGGCCGAGGGCAGGCGCGATGCCCTGGCGGCTTAGGAGAGAAAAGGGGGGGAGCAAGAGAAACGCAAATGGCAGCGCAAGACCGCGAGCCATGCTGCGTGGCGCGCGAACAATGTCTTCGCGCGCGCCATGTTGCGCCTCAGCGCACGCGCTCCTAATCAAGCATGGGCGCTCGTTCGCGCGAGCGCGTTTTTATACATCGCGCTGACCACGCCGCCGAATTGCAGGTGTGAGCGCACGATGCACATGATAACCACACGCGCATACGTACATACGTACATACGTATACACATACGTACATACGTATACCCACGGCGCATATAACCCGCATAGCACCGCTCAGAGCATATGCGCGATACTGTACCACACATGTTCGACATAGATGCGCACGGGCAAGCTGCTTCAATGTTCTAATTGCAGGGGCACGCGCAGGCTATGTATATATGCATATACCTACATAACCTTAAATGTGTGTGTCTATTTACACATATACATATACATGCGTGTATATGTAGAATGTAAGCGTGATGCATACTGAACATACATGGCTCCCGTGACGCATACTGCACATGTGATGCACGCGTTCGCGTGGTATAGACGCATGCGCGTGGACCCCAAACATCTAGGAACACATTAACGAGTGCATTGTCTGCAGGGCCCGGTTGCCCGACTAGCCATCGCGAGGGCCTAGATGCGAAATGACAAGGCTGGAAAACCCAATGGAACTCGATGCAAATGGATGGGGGAGACCGAACGATTCACTCGAAGTCTGAGACGATGTTCCGCGTGCTGATCACGGGCGGGAGTCTCTCGGCCCCGCCCACCCCCTTCCCTTCGATTTCGGACCTCTAGTGGAAAAGAAAACTCTGTCGTCAGCGCGGCCACAAATGGGCAGAACCAAATTTTCTTAGACCTTGGGCCGCCAGCGCCATGAAACTGGATTGCATTTCTTACGAAACTATCCCTTGTCGAGGCGCCCAAATCGCTTGTGAGACAGGCCGAGCGGCGAAGCGGCCAAGCGTTTCACCTGAGACGCTCCCGCAGTTTAGGGCTACGAACCTCGACATTTCCAAACTGCACCCGGATGGAGGGCGGCTCATCTTCTTCTCAGCAGGCGCACCCCTGTCTGAGAACATCGCACTTTATTTGACACTAGGACATGTCACAGTGTCACAGTGCAACGTGAGACGTGAGTCAGCGAGTCAGTCGCTGCTGCTAGAAGAGGAAGAAGACGATGAGGACGAGGAGGAACGAGACGGGCCGGAGCCGCTGTCGCAGCTGGCCGCTCCCCCCGCGGCAGCAGCACGGCCCCGCCCCCTGCCGCGGCCGCGGCCGCCGCCGCCGCGACGACCGCCACGTCCTCCGCCGCCGCCGCGGCGTCCTCGCCCCCGGCCGCGAGCCGCGCCTCCAGGCAGCGAGGGGCGGGGGCCCACGGCGGGAGCGAGGAAAATGAGGCAGAGGCGCGGGGTGGGCGGAGAACAAAGAATGCGCCCTCTCGCAACCGTGCTCATCGTATTTCACATGTATCAATGACACTGTAGAATGCAGCGGCATAGCGTGCAATCCAAACGAATGTTACATGCCGTACTCTACAACCAACAACATATCTCGATTCAAGTCTGCCGCCGCCAAAGGCCAAGGGCGCCCCGGTCGACCCACGCTAGGGCTTCGGGGGGAGGGGCCAATGATGGGGACAAGCTTGATCAAGCATGCGCAAAGCGGATTCACGAATTGCTGCTAATTAATAGGGGGTGTTGTTACTAACGTGCGCACACAATGAGGAAGATGGGAGAGACCTGAGACCTTTCGCGCCGTGTCTTCGCCGCCACCCTGAGCTCTTTCGTCCTCGACCATATCCTCCACTGCATCTGCCATCTGCACTGCCTCATTCTCCTCATCCTTTTTCCCCGTCCTCCTTCTTCCTTCTCCTCATTATCCTGCTGATCCTTGTCGTTATTCCGTTTATCTCTTGGTCTCTTGGAGGGCATGCCGGGCATGCTATGGTTTCCCGCTTTGCTGCGCGGCTCTACGACACGCCCGCTGCCTGGCCAGGCTTTACCAAGGGGGGCCCAGGGGGGGCCCAGGGGCCCACGCTGGCTTGAGAAACAACAACAAACATATGCGCTCCATTTCCTAGCTTGCAAAGCGTTAGTGTTGCATGCCCTGCCCAAATGCAATGACAAAAAAAACGCGCCTGCGGGCGCCGGATCGTCTGCGGCCGCTGGTCCGCCAGCGCCGGCGCCCGCAGCTGCCGCGGGCGCCGCTGGCGCTGCCGCTGCGGCAGCTGCGGCGGCAGCATCGAGCTCCCTGTCTGTTAGGACAACAGCTGGCTTCTGATCCAGGGGTATCATCGCTCGCTCGATGAGGCCAGGATCTGGGTAAACACCAACTTCCACGTGCACGGACATATGCTTCCACTGTCGATCGTAGCGAAGGGCCTGGTTACACCAGTGTTTCAATGGGTAGATCGTGGCCGCATGCCCCAAATCTGGATCTATGCGAAGGGTCTTGACGCATCTAGTGGCATGACTGCGTCGGTGAAATGGGCAGGCCGCCTCCCAGCTGCCGACCTTGGTCTCACTTAGCCTGAACGGACCGAACCTGAGTGTCTGAAGTTTCCTTGGCGGCGGCTCCGCTGGCAATGGAGGCGCGCGATCCGCCTCGGGCGGCTCCTCCAGGTCGGGCCCTGGCCCGGCTGGCCCTGGAGGATGCGGCGGCGACCTCGGCGGAGTCGGCGCCATCGATCCTGCCGAGGTCGGCGACCTCGGCGGCGATGGCATCAATGGAGTCGGCGGGGCCCCCTGCAATACTGGAGTCGCCGTGCCCCCGACAAAATCATCTGGGGGCGACGGCAGAGGCAGCGGCGGCTCGAGCACCTGCGCAGGCTCCAGCACTGGCACTTGCCCTTCGCCACCCAGGTCGTTCTCTGCGAGACCAGGGTCTTCTGCGCCGCGGCTGGACCGCGGCGACTCAGTCCCGGAGCCCTCAGCGAGACCCTCGGGGCCCTCGGCGCCCTCAGCTCCGTCGGAGATGGCGAGGTGGGCGCGCGGTCCCTGAGGGGACAACGAACGCGCTGCTACAAGAAAACATACGTTTTCGATGGCCCCGATCCTACCTGGCCGCCCCTTGGGCCGCACGGCCTTGAAAGGCCCCCTGGAGACATCTCAGGCCCTGGATTGCACGGCGCTTTCGGGAAGCAGCACGATTTGAAAACCGCTGTCGCCTGCAGATTCTCGAGAAGCCCATCCTCAGGCGCCACGACCCCATCCAAGATAACGCGGCTCCGGCGAGACGTGGGAATGAGAGCTGCTGCAGTAGCGTCGCCTCTGAGCAAAGCTTCGTAATACTTGACAGGTCTGCCATGGCTGATGGATTCACAACCCGTCATCTCTCGAACTCTCTCTGCATCCAATAAACACGCAAGGTAAGCAGCAGGGCTGGAAGAAGTCGCTTCGGTGCTCAGGCCAGCTGTAAACCAAAACTTGTATCCATCAAATTTGTACCGAACAACCTCCGACATGTATATTACACTATATACATATCGGATCGGTAAGAAGGCAGCTTGAGTCGCACATCTCTTGCCCCCGTGTCCCAGGCTGCCCAGGGTCGAACCACTTTTACCCCCTCGTTCAAAACGCGATGGAGAGGGAGAACTTGTAGAAATCACTATGTTTTTAGGAACCGAGCAGGCCGAATCAAGCCAGCGCCAAGCAAGAGATCGCGCACCTCGAGTTGCCCTCTCAATGGCCCAATGACCTTCGCAAGTTCGCAACCTCGCGCTCTGCAAAAGTCTTCGGCAATCGTGCCCACTGCCAGCCCTGTTCGCGAAGAAGCCGCATGAGCTCGTATGGCGTGCGATATTGCAGTTCTTTCGGGGCAGAAGATACATCTGATATACGCATGGGTAGATGTAGATCATGGCACATAGTAATGCTAGTCAAGGCCAACGACGTGAGGGCCCAAGTAGGGGAATCGTTGCCACCGTCATCGGCGAACTCCTCGGCATAGCCCGAAGCTTGCATGTCCCGGAGACACCCCAAACATACCTCGAATGTGGTGTGGTCGGAAGGATCCAGTGCATATCGGTTCCCTGAGTCACTGGCAGAAATCGCACCGCAACTCAACATATCTGCCAACAGCGCCGACGCAACGTCAGAGTCAGCTAGGCTGGGGGGGGACTTAAACTTGTATGTAACCTTGTCCGAAGTCTGCCACTGCCTCAGTCCAGACTCCAACTCAGGTAAAGGAACGCCCCAGCAAACGCCGCGTAGGACCATTGAGGGGTCAGCAGGGAAGTCAGGTTCACAAGAAACGCACAAGTTCTCACCGTCTGCTCCGGCAGATAATACAGGGTGCGTGGCAACGATGATCGATTTACTGTCAATGGGACGTCCGGCTGATCTAGATATGGCTGCAGTTTTCCAAGCTGCTGGGTTGCTCTTGATAACTCGGAAGCATACTGTTTTAATTGGCCCTGGACCTGAATCACCAGAATGATCATCAAGCAGAGGTATCTGCATCGCACCCACCACATCAATACAATCCTCATCGCCAGTGACATCTATACCAAGAAACGATGGGGCCACCCCGTCATCTGGTCTGGAAGCCTTGTGGGGTGTAACGTGTAACCTTACATTGCTTTGCTTGTTTCCTACATAGAGCGTTGCCCTCGAAAAACTGAGCCGCTTCCTTCATAGAGCGTTACCCTCGACCCAGGACTAACCCGAAGATGCCCCCACCCTCCCTGCTTCAAATTTGGTGAAACGCTGAAACGATACACGACGCCTGAACCAGGGCAAGCAATGTAAGGCCAACTCCCCACCGGCCCCCTCCCCCTTGCGAGCCTCAGGACCCATCGCTTCTGCAACTGATAACCTACGGGAATCCAGCGGCAGTGGGCCAGTGCAAAAAACACCTGCGCCATTCTCAGCAACGACTGCACGGAAATGCTCGAGGAATGCGCTCGCGACAACGCCATCCAAAGTCACCTCCTGGTCTTTTGCCGCAAGAGCACCTGCACTCACCATGGTGGAAAGCTCATGGGCCTTTCGAGCTCTAGAAGATCTCTCATTGAACTTTGCGGCATCGATGGCCGACGCATGGTACATGCTGTAGATATCACACCCATACAAAATCGGCCGCATGCGCGCGACAACCTGGGCCCACTCCGCCGCCCACCCAAGAGGCGAGAGGAGGAGGAGAGGGAGGAAGAGCAGCAGGAGGGCCTCAGGAGGGGGGGGGGAATCGATGCCCAGAATGGCCCCAGAGGCATCAACGATTCTGCAATGCCCTCCGTCCGACGCCCGAAGTCCTATGTCCTTTGTCCATACATGCATTTCTTCCTGGACGCGCGCCTTGATAAGGGAAGAGGAGATGAGGCGGCCCCTCGGGGCCCTCGGGTGGGATCTTGGCCCCACGCTGCCGACCTGGCCAGAAACTTGGCCCCGCCCCCATGCCCCCCCTCCCCCTCTGGGAACCTGGGTATGCCTCATGTCGCTCGGGCTGGCGGCCATGAAGACAGGGTGACCATCAAAACCCATGGCAGAAGGTAGATTCGCCGCGTGCCGAACGTGACCAAATGCTTCCGCCAGAATGCCAATGAAGCCAGGTTCATCTGCCAACTCCTGTTCGATCTGAGGTAGCCGCCGAGCTAAACTAACTACGGCGCCCGAGGACTGCGTGGCGTGCGCTCGCTTTGCGACGGCATGCCCCCCCTCGATGTACCGTTCGACAATGTTTACTAGCCTAAAGGTGCCAATGTGAAATTCGAGCAACGGGAACTCTTCGAGGCTGCTTCCTGCAAGGAACTGGTCTAATGACCCCCGTAGCGGGCCGTCTGGGTCCAAGAAGAATAATGTCCTCGGATGGTGAAGCTGCTGCACTGCTGGCTCAGCCGAGTCGAACTCCGCAACGGCGGCGGCACCGTGGAGGCGAGCTGTGAAACCACACGGATGCGCAAGCCCACCTAGTGACCACGGCAGCCGCTTGCACCAGTCGAATTTGACGTCAAGTATTGTTTTCATGTAAGCTTTAGCTAATGAGAAATCTCCTTGCAAGACGGACCATTGCCCCTGATCGAGGGGAGCTTTGATATCAGACAACAGCGCTTGCCACGATTGGTTCACCAAAGACGTGCAAACGCGCTCGAGCTCCCCAGCAACGAGTTCTGGAAACCGTTTCCCTTTCATTGGACACCGCCCCGACCGGGCCTCCTCATAATGATACTCTTCGAGGCGTCTACGTTTGGCAAAGGACGTGCGCGTGCCAACTGCATCGGCATCTGCAAGGTCACTGTGGCAGCAACAGCCTTCAGCCCAAGCACCCAACCCCTCGGCAACATTGTACAAAGCACAAACCATGTCCAAGTCCGCAACCTCCCGAAAGATGTACCAGGCCACGACACCTGGCGAAGCGCCCGCTGATTCCTTCAGACCCAAGTGGGTCCTATTTTTGCCTCTAGAAGCGGAGCTTCATTGCATTATGTTGCATTGCTTAGCATTCGTTTGCATTCATACTCAAAATGAAAGACCTTGCGTCTTTGCATATTTGAGCTAGTTATCATGTCCTTTCCTCTCATTTCTCTTCATCTTCTTTCTCTTCTCCTTTCCCTTCAACTGTCATGCTGCCAAGGGCCCGGGTGGAAGCCATGGGGGACGGCGGAGGCAGTGCCAATCAGGCTGGTATATATGCTGCAAAGAATGTATCATTACATATATCTGTAAGCATTGACGGCCTGAACTCCGAACCCTCTCCGGTGGACGCCTTGGCGCCAGGGCCGTGGACGAACTTGTGAGGGTTCCAACATGCGCAAATGATCGGGAGCTTTCTTTGCAGCCTATTGCAGAACTTACTTACCTCACCCCAACGTTCAGTGTACAATTTGCCCAGGTGCCACCTCCTGATTTCTTCCATGCTCCCGTGGTGGACGGACCCCTCAACGCAGAACTTCACGAACCGTTCTCTCCGACCTTCCTCCCACAAATACTGAAACTGTTTCAGTTGCTGGAAGAACATGCGCCAGTGCCCCAATTGCTCGCTAATTTCATTGAGCATGTTACTGATGATATGCAAGACAGCGGGGATCGTGATCGCATTAGGGAGAAACGATTTGCGATCGCATCTGCGGATCTGCCCGGCCTCGACCTCTTCGAAGCCTCTGAAGCGCGCGAAGAAAAATTGTTCTTGCTCACATGCATTAGAAAGTAAAGGACTAGGGGACGGGAAGAGAAGGAGACAGACAGACAGACACGCGGCTGTTGAACAATGGTGTACTGAAATTATGCTAGGCTAGCTGGGAGTCAGCTGGGAACCGACGGTCCGCGCGCAGCCCAAGTCGACCCCCTGAGAGCCGATGGCCCCGCGCAGTCCCAGCCGACCCCCATGGGGGCCGACGGTCCCGCGCGCAGTCCCAACCGACCCCCTGGGCGCCGACGGCCGACGGTCCGCGCGCAGTCCCAGCCGACCCCCTGTGACACGTGCTGACGACGAGGGCTCCGAGGGGACCGAAGGAGGCCCGAAAGCACCCACCACCGACGAGGGTGGCGCGCCCGCGCCCTTCTGAAAGGCCCTTCTGTCGCCGTTTCGCCTACGCGAGAGGCAGCCCGGGGCCCAGGGCGGCGGATCGCGATAGCAGGAGAATGTATTCTGAACAAAACTTGATCGGGCACTCCGCTTGCTCCTGAGGCTCAGGAGGACAAGCTCGAAGTGCTGATGCTGCGGCCTCGTCGACTTCGACATCTGCGTCAATGTCAAGATTCAATCCAGGGCTGGTTTTGTCGAGATGCACGTCTGCGTCAATCTCGCGATCCATCGCATCAGGGCTGGGCATATCTGCGTCCAGTTCCAGGGCAGGGCGGGTCGGCGATGGCAGCAACGCTTGGTCGCTGTCGCCCATGTCGGCGTCGGCGTCAAGCTCCATACCCCGCGGGAGAAACCAGTCGGGGAGCAAGCTGACATGAGAATCTATTTTGAACTCGGCCACGCCAAGCTCCGTGCCCATATCAGTGCAGAAAGCCATGAAAGAGGACACGAAATCTAACGCACTCGTTTCAAAATTTTGACGGTCCCGCTGGTCCCGCCCAACAGACCACGCGACGAGGAGCGCGCTGGCTTTGTTCGCGGCCGAAGAGGCCCCAGAGCCAAGCGCGCGAGGCAGACAGTGACACCGGCGGATACCCTGACGGACGACCCTGTGGGCTTGAGTGCCCTCCTCTGCAGCAACATCTATGCCATTCAGAATGGACGCCTGGCGATCGATCAGGATTTTGACGGCGCGGCACACACGAATGACGTCTTTCGCAGACACCTCGTCGTAACAACTGAGCAGATAATCGAAACCTTTCTGAGGAGACGAGTCGGCCAATCCAAATCTGACGGCTGGAATCTCACGCGCACGCTCACACAGTGTGAAAGCACAATCTATCAACACCCGGGCCCGGCTGACAGTAGCCTTGCATGGCATGCAAGTCCTACCATCATCAAACGCTGCAGCAACGTGCTCGGCCAAACCAGGGTACCCGACTGGACGCCTGCGCGAACGCGTGCCCCAACCAGGCGCGTGAACAAAGTTAGCTAATCAGCAACGCTCGACCGCCAGAAAACCTCGGCACTCTTCAGATTTGCGATGTTGGGATGGGGGAGGGCAAGGCATGAAGCAGATAAGCAGAAAGCAATGATGATGCAATCATACACGCAGGATATAGTGGCAGCAATCTATTGTGTCGACAGACCGCTAGACTCCATCGTCGGCCCTTGTGGCCCTGTGGGAACCTGCCTGCGCGTTGTGTTTTGCTGTCGGCGTTGCAACTGCATTGGCTATTTTGATGGTTAATGCCACTCAAATAGCCAATGCAGTCCTGGGAGCCCTAGGTCCTAAGTTCTTAGGGCAGGCACTCGGGACGGGCCACGGCCATCGGGGCAGCGGGCGCCGGAAGGCGAAGTACACGATTGAAACCGAACGTTGGACGACATCTTTCAATGAGCCTGCGTTGGCGACGAATCTACAGAGTGCTAATGTTTTGATCATCTTGCTAGCGGAATACATTTTCCGGCTGGGTCTGCAAGGGTCCAAGTCATGGGCGCCCGCTGTGTCCAAAGAGAAAGTGCGAGCCAACCCGTTCATCCATTCAACCAATGATTCCAGCGTGCGCCGAGCCGCAGCAGCGTCTTCGACGTCTAAACTGCACAGGAGACCAGGCGCCATCTCAACGATGCGCTGCACGAAAAACTCAATCCTATTTGGTTCTGGGTCGGCGAGATTAGCGAACGAGCGCACCCAACCAACACGGATCCGAGCTTTCACATCCAGAGGGAACGTCGCAATCATATCGGAATAGCGACCCAAACAACAAATATCACACCATTTGCCCAGTGCTACAAGCTTGGCAATTGGCTCCACGACAGGCAAGCACACCAAATCGTCCAACTGTCCTGGGGCTCATTCGGGGCGAATGCGAACCCGCGGAGGATGGAGGGCGGGCGGCCCGTCCGTGGGCCTTGGCCGTCCTCCCTCGCTCCTCGTGAAGCGTTGTTCCATTCCTCCTCGTCTTCCTCCTCCTCCTCCTCCTCCTCCTCCTCCTCCTCCTTCTCCTCCCCCCATGCTCTCCCTGTCCTCCTTGTCCTCTTCCACTTGTGCCTCTTCTGATTATATCTTCGCGCGTCCGCGCAGCGCAGAGCGCGATTGTCTTCGCGCTTATGAGGAGCGGGTCAGGGGGGCCGAGCGGCCCTCCCAAGAGGAACACAACACCCTCTAGGGACGTGTGGGCTAGAGGCTGGCGCGGCCCCCGAAACGAAAACGTCACCCCCGAGACTCCTTCCAGAAACTCGTAGACTGTGGAGCCGCCCTCCAGGAGCCATTCGCCAGAGTTCCCACTGGCCGCCGAGTCCAATACCTTCGGCTCCATATGTAAACCGTGAAGAATCCTTTGGGCCACCCACGAAACACGACACAAAACGTGACCACACGTGCCCAAACATCCACTCGCCCTCCCCCCTTTCAACCCTCAACCAGCCAGCCTGCCTGTAAGCCTGCCTATCACCACTACCCTTCCCCCAGGAATGGCATTACTGTCAGAGGCAAGCCAGCAGGATGAAGGATGATGAGGAGGAAGGAGATAGGGAAAGTGGGCACGCGCGCACGTGCACGCTGGAATTTGATTGAGCGCCGACGTCCTCGGCTGTTGCAACAAACGCAGGCAGCCCACGCGCAACGTGAAGAGATCACATGGATATCTGAAATATTCTTGCATGAGCAGCGCTTCGGAACTCAACTTTGTCAAGGGGCCGTGCCACACAACATCCACGCTGGCCCGCATTACACCCAACACCTCCACAAGACAGGAATCGGGGCGCACATCATGGCCCTGCTCCAGAATATTGCCGAGCCCCTCGGCGTCGAGGCGGTCCTGGAACCATCTGCGTCGCGGCAGGGATAGCCGCCGCCTCGAGCTGACGCCGTCGGGCGTCGTTACATGAATTCGTCGCGACTGGTGCTGATAGGAGGCCAGCCAGAAATACATCTGAGACAAAACTGCGGGCTACGGGCCGTGCCGGCTGGGCCCCCAGCCAAAACCAGAGGCCCAGAAAAGTTAGGGGAGCGGGGAACACATGCGATTTGAAGGGCAGGGGCGAAGGGAAAGGTTAACAGGTGGCGTGGCAATGGTCTAGAAATAAAAGTGCGAGACGGGAGGAGGAGGAGGGGGTTGAGGAGGAAGAGGGGGGAACAGGATAAGGAACGACGAAGAAACTAGTGGTTTCTGATGCGAATTGAACGAAAGTCTGAAAACATACATGTAATATCGCGCGCGCAGGTCATAAACAATAGCATCCGACTCTGAATGGGCTGCCGCCGCTTCGTTCCACACAGATCGCCCTAGAACAATGGAGATCCAAGAAACGACCTCCAATGTGAGGCCCCCCGTGGAACTCCCTATCCTTATCGTCGTGTCGAGCTCTACCAACCTGTCTGGCAAGATACTCCCACTCCCAATGTCCGAAGTTGGCTCCCCAGCGGTCCAAATCGATCGATTGACTCTGGCTCGTCCCGTCCAGCTCGACGCGGCAAAATGCCGCAAACAAGTGCAGGCGGCCTGCTCGCAAACAAGTGCAAACAATGCCGCAAACAAGTGCAGGCGTCGCCGAAGTGGCCCGATCGCCACGCGCCCCCCGCGCGGCGGGCCAGGGGCAGGCTGCCTGACTGCACGATGCAGCTCGAGTGAGCCCCCCGACGGGACAAGGCCGAGGGAGAGCGGGAGGTAAACTCCGCTTCCTCAACCTTTCTTACCGCCGGGGGACTCGTAGAGCTTCCTGATAATATTAAATAACGAAAAATTGCAGAGAACGAATACTTTTTCAGCCCAAGCGATTTCAGACCTCTCGATGCAACAGCCGAACGCCCCCGATGTTTCTGGATTCTCTTCTCTTCGAGCTCTGTAGCTCTCCTACAGCCCGAGCTACGTGCGTAAATCGACAGCATCTCTCAAGATGACTCGAACAATACGAATAGTTTAGCAAACCTAGCTCGAGTATCAGACCGAGTTCAGACCTTTGAATGCGAGAGGCGGACGCATCTGATGTCTCCGAATCGATGCCTGTGATTACCCGCCCTGCAGCCCCCTACAGCCCGAGTTAATTACGGAAAACCGACAGCACCTCTCAGGATGACTCGAACAATACGAATAGCTTCGCGGACCTAGTTCAGGCAGCAGACCGAGTTCCGAGCTCTGGATTCGACAGGCGAACGCGCCTGATCTCTCCGAATCGATTCCTGTGACTACCCGCCCTGCAGCCCCCTACAGCCCGAGTTAAATACAGAAAACCGACAGCACCTCTCAGGATGACTCGAACAATACGAATAGCTTCGCGGACCTAGTTCAGGCAGCAGACCGAGGTCCGAGCTCTGGATTCGACAGGCGAACGCGCCTGATCTCTCCGAATCGATTTCTGTGATTACCAGCACTGTAGCACCCCTACAGCCCGAGTTGAATACAGAAAACCGACAGCACCTCTCAGGATGACTCGAAGAATACGAATAGTTTCGCGGACCTAGTTCAGGCAGCAGACCGAGTTCAGAGCTCTGGATTCAACAGACGAACGCAACTGATGAGTCTGAATCGGTTTCTGTAAAAATCAACTCTGTAGCTGTCATATAGCTCGAGTTAAGTACAGGAAACCGAGAGTGTCTGTCAAGATGGCTCGAATAATACGAATAGGTTTGCGGACCTAGCTCGGCTAGCAGACCGAGTTCAGACCTCTGGATGCAACAGACGAACGCGCTTCTGAATCGATAAGGTGTCTTACCAGCTCTGTAGCTGTCCTGTATCTCGAGTTAAGTCCAATATACCGAGAGCGCGTGTCAAGATGACTCGGAACGGCCGATCCCGCCTGGACGCTTTTTGGCAGTGAAAGCTACCCGATCGAGCTGAGATCAAGATGGCGAGCGGAATAAGATCGAATATCATGGGGAAAAATACTAGAGCTCAAACGAAGTGAGGAATTTCGAGACCAAAATTTTCAACCGACCAAAAGTCAGCAAAAGGTCCGTCGAGATGTTTCTTGCCAACTAGCTCTCCAGCGCCCCGGAATTACTCTTAAGCTTCCAGCAATAACTTGCTAAGGGAAGTTCTACGAGTTAAGTAGAAAATACCGACAAAGCGTATCAAGATGACTCGGAACGGCCGATCCCACCAGTGCGCTTTCTCTCCAGCGCGCCGGAATTACTCTTAAGCTTCCAGCAACTTGGTTGGGTGTTGGGGTCGGCTACGCAGGGCGCGTGCGCCCTAGCCGTGCAGAGTCCCTAGGGTCCCTCACGCCCTCTCAACCTCTTCGGGGTTGGAGGCCCGAGGATCTCAGAGATAATCTGCCGAACACCTTGGAGCAGGCGTTCACAAGCTGTGAGCTCGCTATCTGTAACAGTGGCCCCCAGAGGGAGTAAAGAAGCCTCCTGGAAAACTCGTCGCCAGTGGTTGTCCCCAAATGAGACCTCCACATAGCAACCTAGAGCAGAGCCTTCAACACTCACGCCACCGTCCCATCCTCCACGGATACGTTTGATACAATGTCTCTGTTGTCGTAAATATCTGAAGTCAATCCATCTTCCCGTCCTTCCCCTCCTCGCCTCCCAAGTCAACTCATCCGCAACACAATTGAACTCTCTGGAGATATGCTTCCACGGATCCGCCCCTACAGTGGCACACCTGATGTCGTAGTCCTCGGCCAGTTGATTCATATCGTTTTGTAGACCGTGCACTCTCCTGCGGTACGAACGATCACGGCATTCCCAGATCCCTCGGGCCCAGTTCACCACACACATACTATCACCAGTCATTTCAACCAACAATGAGCTCTCCGAGCCCTCCTGCCAGACAGTTTCGTTGTTATATCCGTGGGCAATCCTACGGGCGAGCCTGTCGGAGTCCTCAGGGGAGTCCCACGTATCCACAGGGCAAGGAGCACAGGGCGGTTTCCTGAAGATGGGCTCCCATCGAGGCTGTATTTTTGTCATGCACGCAACTACATTCCACCAGTCCGTCGCATTCCACTTGATGCTGAGCCAGCGTAAATTGCCACTCGCCGCCAGCATAAGACAATGCCAGCTGTCAGCGCTTGCATGCGCTCTCCCTCCCACTCTCCTCGTACCTTCACTCCTCCTGGCTCCCGTGAACATGGATACAAGTGTGTCCCTCCGTAGTGACCATTCCCCCGCACAGTGTAACATGGCCTGCAGCGTCTGACGCCAGGCTCGTGCCCCACGCAAGTCCGTGGAGGCGAAGGCCCGATCATGAAACTGGGCCAGCTCCAGCGCAAACTCGAAATTGGCTCGGACCACCTTCTCTAGGAGACTGCAGTGGCCAGCCTGCAAGAATAGCTCGTATGACTTCGGTGTGGTCCTGTCCCTGAACTCCTCCCACGTCTCCTCCTCCCTCTTGTGTAATCCTCGCATACCGTTGAGACACCTCCCCTCCCAGACCTGAATCCTCTCCAGCAGTCGTAGATTGCACGGCCAGCCTATACATCCGTGGTACACCACAGACTGCACACGAGCGGCATACCTGCGGAACTTCTCTTTGAGTGAGACCGATCTGGAGCGATAAAACTGGATGTCAGCAAAATAGGCCTTCCTCCCTTTCTCCAGTCGATGATACAAGCCGTGATATCCCTTGATTTCCGAGCTGAGCTTCACTCCTAGTACCTCCACCTCCTCCTTCCTCGGCATAACGACAGTCGGGCGCAAGTGCTCTGGGAGATCCTCATCTCCAGAAATCGCACAGATGGCTGGCGAGAGCGGGCAGAGCAGCGGCGGATCGCCACCTGTGTACGTCTGGCCAAAAAGTACATACGCCAAAGAGTCCTCCTTCCAGTCCATCCCTGCCCGTCTGAGTGTTACCGTCATCATACCGATCATCTGTTGTAGCTGGAGCTGCGATGCAGCACAGAGCGTAACATTGTCCGCCCACAAGAAGTGGTGTACAAGAGCACCGTCCGTCCCCTCCCCTTCCAGTCGGACACCGTATCCTAAGGTATCCCAAGTCTGAATCACAGATCCCCAGATGGCCTCCAAGACAATATTGAAAAGTATGGGTCCCTCCTTACCTCCCGTTCGGACCGATTTGTTGTATCTCACCTCATCGCCGCACACGTTCTGAAACTCAAAGGTAGCAATGTTATCCAGCATGGGCTCCACAATGGCTCTGATGAGGCACACAGGGTACTTAAGGTACAGCATGGCCTTGATGATAGTGTGCAGTGTGACATTATCGAAAGCTTTGTGTATGTCCAAGACTCCCACGTGCATAGACTCCGCCTTCCCCCACACATTTGCATGTCTAGTAAGATGTGATAGTGGTGCCGTGACGTTAGTAACCTTCTGATCCTTCTCAAATCCGTATGTGCACAACCGTCGGTTCACAGGAAAAGCATCAATAAACTGCAACACACATGCCATGTACCATTTACTCATCACACTGATCAGGCAAATCCCTCTGGTGTTAGAGAGTCGTGTAGCATCCCGCATCTTCGGCACAAGTTGGATACTGAGCTGCCTCCACGTCTCAGGGCTGGAGGCTCCCTGCTCGAAAATCCTCTGGAAAGCACGCCGCACAAACAAGAGGCTCCTCCACGGCAACTCACGAATGACCTCCGCAACGACTCCATCGCTGCCGGGTGCCGTGCCAGGCTTCAAAGACGCACGAGCCTGCATGAGCATGCCCATCGTGATGACTCTTCCCTCCACCCCACGGTCGTTGTGTCTGAGTTCCTGAAAGGCCTCCAAAGTCCGTTTTTCCTCCTCCGAGTTCGTGTAAGACGCCGTCGCATACCTAGTGATCTCCGTACTCCACCTAGTCCTGTCCATTGTCAGCACACCCTCACACTCCAGCTCCTTGAGGATACACCGTGAGGTCTTACTGGATCCCCTGTGGTCCTGCAGGAGTTGGTTCCTCCTATGCTGTCTCCTAAGGGTCTTCCTCCTACGCAGCAGTTGTTTACGAGTATTCCCAAGGGCCCCACGCCTGATGGCAGACTCCACCTCAATGAGCTCCCTGGGCCTCTGAATAGGTTTGCAGTTGGGGCGCCCCTTAGTGTGGTCCACAAGCTTTGCCGTCTCCAAGAGTACCCGTCCGACCTGCTGCAGGTCCGTCCCTACCGTGTCCGATGCAAGTCCCTCAATCGACACATCCGCAAGCACACGAAACATGTTCCTCGCCGTGTCATCCGTCGGCTGCCAGCCAACCATGGACACAGGGCGGGGTGGCAAAGCTGGGCGCCTGATCTCCGTCGTCTTGAGATTTACCCAGACCAGAGCGTGATCACTATAGGCACTGGCTTTTGCACGTATACCTGGCGTAGCTTTGATGGGTTCCACAAACTGGACCTGGCATCTCATTTCCTGGTGAGCTCTTGCCTCATCCGCGCACCAACGTGTAGGGATGAGTATATAGTCAAGCACACGCTGCACATGTGTGGAACAGTACGGTATATGTGTGATACGTCGGTCTCCATATGTGTTCGCCGCACAGATCCCCCAAGTACTCATGAACCTCATAAGCATGTCCCTCCTCTCTGCATGGTAGTTCGCCTCCTCCCTCCTCCCGTCCACCTGCATAAGACCTCCTCCCGTCATTCCCAGCATATCTGGTTCAAGTTCCGTCTGAGCATCCATCCCCACCCATGGTATGACTCCAGCCTGTGTAGTTTGAAACATCGTAACACTGCACTTAGTAAGTACATCTAAATATTCCCCCAAGTGGTCCACATCACGCATCACACATGGTAGATACACTGATGTAACTAGGGCACCCCTGAATTCAACACACGCAAATCGTACCCCACTCCGTCGAGCAATCACATGTGGTGCCCAATCCCTGCACCATGCAACCGCCGCCTTGGAGCAGGAGCTATAGTGACTCTCCCATCCACATCTGTTAAAAGTATTTGCACTGGTATGCTCACACTCTTGCAGGCACACCATTTGAATTGACCTGGCTTCACATGCAGCGACCAGGTTGGGTACTTGACCGTCGGATATTTTCTGCACATTCCAGGTTGCGACCACGGTCTCTGTCGCAGCCCTACCGCCCCGTCAATGATTCGGGCACCGTAGTGTCTGAAGAAACTGCACCTGATTAATATCGGGCTCAACGTGTGTCAAATTATCACCATAGAGGTTCCATCCTTTTGTCGGTCCCCATTCTGCAATCAAAGTCTTTTGTGTAGTATCATCAGCATTCGGCATATACCACATATATGTCATTGGCGGACCCGTCTCACCTCGAAGAATAGCCGTCGCATTTTTCTTGACATCAGAAAATAGTGCTTGAAACCGTCCTACCGCCCGAACATGTTCTATCTTCCATGGCTGGCATTCAACTTGAAATCGCACATTGGGAGGCAATGAAGTGAGTCCCCGCCTGTAGTCATTCTCCCACACACGTTTCGCTTCCCATAGGATCTCAGAGGATGTACCTGGCTTGAAATAGATCCTACCCCTCGTGTACGGCCAATATCTACCAGTATTCTCCTGAACCGTCCGATCCAAGTCCAGTGCCACCCTCTGTGTAGCATCAATTTGTTTAGAGTCAATGAGACCATTCATCGCCGTCGTCAGTGCCTCCTGTGAAAGAGCCTCCCGCTGCCGTATCTCACGGTTCCTCCATCCCTCCCTTGAAACCCACCCTTTGAACTCAACATAACGTGGATTCCAACCTGGATCGCGCCTGTCCGTACCCGCCTTCGTGGATCCACTTGCTACCGACAGCCCGTCCCCCTGCTTGAGCTTCTGAACTTCATTGGTGAGGTCCTGGATCGCCGATTCTGTTTTTGATACCCTGGAGTCCTGAGATGTTTTCAGACCGTCCATTTCCGTACGAATAGAGTTCCTGAACGATTGCATGTCTGCCGTCATAGTCTGTTGTCCCATCATGATGGATCGAAACATCTGTTCAATGTCAAGGCCTGCTTCCTGGGCAACCTCATTCGCACCCAACGTTTGTCCCGCACCTCCTCCTTCTCCTTTTCCTGCTCCTTCGACATTACGAGCACGGACAGCTCTTGCAAACGCCCCACCCCCATCATCAATTGTCATGTCCTGGCCCACCGCATGCAAGCCTGGAGCACCTGAAACTGAAGAACCTGCTGGCATCGCTGGTGCAACACCTGAAACTGAAGAACCTGCAGCAGCCATCTTCCTTTTGTGGCTGCGTAAGATATTGAAATCGTAACCTTCACCCTGCACGAAGTGGTTACGCAAGATATTGAAATCGTAACCTTCACCCTGCACAAACGGTACTGTTGGTGTGAGCGATGGGACACAAATAACAGCTCTCCTGTCACCTCGAGGTGTGCCGACCTGTCTAGCAAGATAGTCCCAGTCCGCGTGACTGAAGTCGGATCCCCAGCACTCCGTCGTTCCAAGAGCAAGGAAAAGAGACAATTGCAGCAGTAGCAATAACAATAACAAGTGCAGGCGGCCTAGCACACACAATAACAATAACAAGTGCAGCGGCCTAGCTGACCTCGATCTCGCTGAACCCGAAGAAGACGAAGAAGGCAGCGATGGCTGCCGCGCCGCCCGCGGCGACGCACCCCCCTCCCACACGCTAGACGCCTGTGGGATCCAGACGCCTTGACCCAGACGCCTTGAGCCAGCAACTTGGTAGCGCCCCAAACCCGGAGAGCAGAGAGCAAAGAGAATACACGCCGGATAGCTTTCCTGGTGGGCCCTCGGACGCTCTCGTGAAGCGCTTCTGGAGCTCTGGGGGCTTCCCTGCAGCGCTTCTGAAGCGCTGCCGGGAACGCTTCCACGCGTGCCTGCACGCGTGCAGGCACGCATGGACGCGTGCCCGAAGCGCTCCCGGACCCGCTGCGACGTTTTACAAGTCGCTGCGGGGATTCTGGAGCGGCGAAGATGGGCTGCTGGCAGACACCACCACCGTCCAGCTTCTAATCTAAAACCCTCTAGCTCTCAGAGAGCTCTCCGGGAATAACTTGCTAAGGGAAGCTCTACGAGTTACTTTGTCCTTTCTGGCCAGGTCGGCCAACTAGCTCCATTCCGCGCCGGAATTCCTCTAGCTCATCGATGCCGAAGAGTTCTACGAGGTACGAGTTACTAGCTCCACCCCGCGCCGGAATTCCTCTAGCTCATCGAGAACGAAGAGCTCTACGAGGTACTAGCTCCACCCCGCGCCGGAATTCTTCTAGCTCATCGATGCCGAAAAGCTCCACGAGGTATTCCTAGCTCACCGTCAACCTGGTTACCGCCAGGGACTTCGTAGAGCCCCTTTCTTGCCCAGTTCCGCGGCACACGTGGAACAGGCTTAAGCGAGAGGAAATCGGCTGCATACAAATAGTTTTGCACACTTAGCTCTCTGTTATGAGCTCTGGGTGCTTCAGCCAAATGCCTTTGTTGATTCTGCATCGGTTTCTCTGCGTACCAGCTCTGTAGCTGTGCTACAGCCTGAGTTAAGCGCAGAATACCGACAACATCTCTCAAGGGAACTTGAGAAATACGGAAAGTGTTGTGGACCTAGCTCGAGTAACAGAACGAGTTCAGGCCTCTGGACGCAAGAGACGAGCGCGCCTGATGACTCTGGATTGGTGTTTCTAAGTATCAGCTCTGTAGCTCCCTCTGAATCTTGGGTTGAGTACAGAAAACCGGCATCACTGATCAGGATGACTCGTATAACACAAATAGCTTGATGGATCTAGCTCAGCAGACCGAGGGGTCAGGCCTTTGGATGCAACGAACGAACGCGCCTGGTGATTCTGAATCGGCTTCTGTAAATATCCGCTCTGTAGCTGTTCGAAATCTCGAGTTGAGTACAGAAAACCGTCAACGCGTGTCAAGACAACTCGAAACGGCCGACGGTTCCCTCAAGTCTTTTCATAGTCATATTGCAGCTACAGACTCGAAAATTTAAGTGGCAGACGCGGCATAACCCACTATAGATGGGAAAAATATCGGCTTTCCAAAAGAATTGTCAAATACCTTTCAAATATTAGCAAAACCGACCCAAAGTTGTCACACTGGGCGCCGGCGGTAAACCGTCAACCTTCCTTACCGCCGGGGGACTCGTAGAGCTTCCTGAGCATATATAATGTCGAAAAAAATTGCAGAGAACAAATATTTTTCATCTTAAACGATTTCAGACCTCTCGATGCAACAGCCAGACGCCCCTCATGCTTCTGCATCGTTTTCTGTGCGCACGAGCTCTGTAGCTCTCCCGAGTTACGCGAAAATCGACAGCACCTCTGAAGATCACTCGAACAATACAAATAGTTTCGCGAATCTAGCTCGAGTATCAGACCGAGTTCAGACATCTGAATGCAACAGGCGGACGCGCCTGATGTCTCCGAACCGATTCCTGTGATTACCAGCCCTGCAGCCCCCTTACAGCCAGAGTTAAGAAAACAGACTGCACCTCTGAAGATGACTCGAACATTACGAATAGTTTTGCGGACCTAGCTCGGGCAGCAGGCCGAGTTCAGGGCTCTGAATGCGACAGGCGGACGCGACTGATGTCTCCGAATCGATTCCAGTGATTACCAGCCCTGCAGCCCCCTTACAGCTCGAGTTAAGTGCAGAAAATGGACAGCACCTCTCAAGATGACTCGACGAATACGCATAGGTTTGCGAACCTAGCTCGGACAGCACACCGAGTTCCGAGCTCTGGATTCGGCAGGCGGACGCGCCTGATGTCTCCGAATCGATTCCTGTGAGTACGAGCCCTGTAGCCCCCCTACAGCCCGACTTAAGTGCAGAAAACTGACAGCACCTCTCAGGATAACTCGAACAATACAATAGCTTCGCAGACCGAGTTCGGACAGCAGACCGAGTTCAGACCTCTAGATGGAACAGACGAACGCGCCTGACGATTCGCAATCGATTTCTGTGAGAACGAGCTCTGTAGCTGCCCTACAGCTCGAGTTAAGTACAAAATACCGACAACGCGTATCAAGATGACTCGAAACAGCTGATCCCGCCGCGATGCTTTTTTGCAGAAATATTTTCCCGATCGAGCTGAGAAAAAGATGGCGAGCGGCAATAAGATCGAATATGGTGGGAAAAAATACTAGAGCTCAAACGAATTGTTGAATTTCGAGAACAAAATTTTCAACGGACCAAAAGTCAGCTAAAAGGTCCGTCGAGATTTTTCTTGCCAACTAGCTCTCCAGCGCGCCGGAATTACTGGGAACCGGCGGTAAGCCGTCAACCTGGTTACCACCGGAAACCTCGTAGACCTCTTTTCTACTACGGCGTTCCTCGGTAGATATGAAGGAAGCGTCTGGAGAAACTCGAAAAATCACGTTTTTCTGTTTTTATTCAACGTCGGTTCCTCCAAGTGTTCTGATAGTAATACTGCACCTATCGACATGAGAATTTTACTGGCGGACGCGCCATAACCCACTACAGGTGCGAAAAATCTGCTCTCTCAAAATGAATTATCAAATATCCTTCAAATCTTTGCAAAACTAACCCCAAGTCACCACATTGTCTCTTAAGGTCGGGTCGGCCAACTAGCTCCACCCCGCGCCGGAATTCCTCTAGCTCGTCGACAACGACGAGCTCTACGAAGTAAAACCGCAAATGCGTCTCAAGATGACTCGAGGCAGAGTCGGTTCCTCCAAGTGTTTCGATAGTAATACTGCACCTACCGACCTGAAAATTTTACTGGCAGACCCGCGATAACCCACTATAGGTGCGAAAAATCTGCTTTCTAAAAATGAATTGTCAAATATCTTTCAATTTTTCGGAAAACTGACCCAAAATTACCACTTTGTCCTTACTGGCCGGGTCGGCCAACTGGGCGCCGGCGGTAAACCGTCAACCTTTCTCACCGCCGGGGGACTCGTAGAGCTTCCTGACCATATATAATGTCAAAAAAATTGCAAAGAACGAATAGTTTTTCAGCCTAAGCGATTTCAGACCTCTCGATGCAACAGCTCAACGCACCTCATGCTTCTGGATCGTTTTCTGTGCGCACGAGCTCCGTAGCTCTCCTACGGCCCGAGTTACGTGCGAAAATCGGCAGCACCTCTCAAGATCATTCGAACCATACAAATAGTTTCGCGAATCTAGCTCGAGTATCAGACCGAGTTCAGACCTCTGAATGCAGCAGGCGGACGCGTCTAAAGTCTCCGAATCGATTCCTGTGATTAAGAGCGCTGCAGCCCCCTTACAGCCCGAATGAAGTGCAGAAAACCGACTGCACCTCTCAAGATGACTCGAAGAATACGAATAGTTTTGCCGACCCAGCTCGGGCAGCACACCGAGTTCTGAGCTCTGAATTTGGCAGCCGGACGCGCCTGATGTTCCGAATCGATTCATGTGACTACAAGCCCTGTAGTCCCCCTACAGCCCGAGCTAAGTGCAGAAAACTGACAGCACCTCTCAAGATGACCCAAAGAATACGAAAAGCTTCGCAAACGTAGCTCGGGCAGCAGACCGAGTTCAGACCTCTAGATGGAACAGACGAACGCGCCTGATGATTCGCAATCGATTTCTGTGAGGATGCGCTCTATAGCTGCCTACAGCTCGAGTTAAGTACAAAATACCGACAACGCGTATCAAGATGACTCGAAACAGCCGATCCCGCCGCAACGCTTTTTGGCAGTCTGAGATCAAGATGGCTAGCGGGAATAAGGTCGAATATGGTCAGAAAAAATACTAGAGTTCAAACGAATTGTTGAATTTCGAGAACAAAATTTTCAACCGACCAAAAGTCAGCAAAAGGTCCGTCGAGATTTTTCTTGCAAACTGGGCGCCGGCGGTAAACCGTCAACCTTCGTTACCGCCGGGGGACTCGTAGAGCTTCCTGACAACATTATAATGTCGAAAAAAAATACACTGAAAAACTAGTTTTTCAGCCCAAGAAATTTCAGACCTCTCCGATGTAACAGCCGAACGCCCCCGATGCTTCTGGATTGTCTTCTGCACGAGCTCTGTAGCTCTCCTACAGCCCGAGTTACGTGCGTAAATCGACAGCACCTCTCAAGATGACTCGAACAATACGAATAGTTTGGCAAACCTAGCTCGAGTATCAGACCGAGTTCAGACCTCTGCATGCGACAGGCGGACGCGTCTGATGTCTCTGAATCGATTCCTGTGATTACCAGCCTGCAGCCCCCCTACAGCCCGAGTTAAGTGCAGGAAACCGACAGCAACTCTCAGGATGACTCGAACAATACGAATAGTTTCGCGGACCTAGTTCGGGCAGCAGACAGAGTTCGGAGCTCTGGATTCGAAAGGCGGACGCGCCTGATGTCTCCGAATCGATTCCAGTGACTACGAACCATGCAGCCCCCCCACAGCCCGAGTTGAGTGCAGAGAACCGACAACATCTCTCAAGATGACTCGAACAATACGAATATTCTCGCGATT
This sequence comes from Prorocentrum cordatum, assembly GCA_963575745.1. Classification (NCBI taxonomy): domain Eukaryota; class Dinophyceae; order Prorocentrales; family Prorocentraceae; genus Prorocentrum; species Prorocentrum cordatum. Next base: position 1,515,877 of record CAUYUJ010022170.1, read on the forward strand.
CTAGATCGGGCAGCAGACCGAGTTCAGAGCTCTGGATTCAACAGACAACGGCCACTGATGATTATGAATCAGATTCTGTACGCATCAGCTCTGTAGCTGTCCTGTAGCTCGAGTTAAGTACAGAAAACCGAGAGCGTCTGTCAAGATGACTCGAATAATACGAATAGGTTTGCGGACCTAGCTCGGCTAGCAGACCGAGTTCAGACCTCTGGGTTCAACAGGCGAACGCGCCTGATCATTCTCAATCGATTAGCTATGCTTACAAGCTCTGTAGCTGTCCTGAAGCTCGAGTTATCTTGAGAAAACCGACAGCGCGTGACAAGATGACCCGAAACGGCCGATCCCGCCTGGACGCTTTTTTGCAGTAAAAGGTACCCGATCGAGCTGAGATCAAGATAGCGAGCGGGAATAAGATCGAATATCACGGGAAAAAATACTATAGCTCAAACGAATGGTTGAATTTCGAGAACAAAATTTTCAACCGACCAAAACTCACCAAAAGGTCCGTCGAGATTTTCTTGCCAACTAGCTCTCCAGCGCCCCGGAACTTAAGCTTCCAGCAACAACTTGTCAAGGAAAGCTCTACGAGTTAAGTGCGCCTACAGAGCTCATACTAGGACAGAGAGGCCCTCATAGTCGTTTACAGGTGCGAAAAATCTGCTTTCTAAAAATGATTTGCCAAATATCTTTGCAAAAATTGCAAAACCACCCAAAAGTTGTCACATTGTCTCTTTTGGTCGGGTCGGCAAACTGGGCGCCGGCGGTAAACCGTCAACCTTTGTTACCGCCGGGGGACTCGTAGAGCTTCCTGACAACATGTAATGTCGAAAAAATTACACCGAAAAGATAGTTTTTCAGCCCAGAAAATTTCAGACCTCTCGGATGCAACAGCCGAACGCCCCCGATGCTTCCGGATTGTCTTCTGTACGAGATCGACAGCACCTCTCAAGATGACTCGAACAATACGAATAGTTTGGCAAACCTAGCTCGAGTATCAGACCGAGTTCAGACCTCTGCATACGCGTCTGATGTCTCTGAATCGATTCCTGTGATTACCAGCCCTGCAGCTCCTCCTACAGCCCGAGCTAAGTGCAGGAAACCCACAGCACCTCTCAGGATGACTCGAACAATACGAATAGTTTCGCGGACCTAGTTCGGGCAGCAGACAGAGTTCGGAGCTCTGGATTCGACAGGCGGACGCGCCTGATGTCTCCGAATCGATTCCAGTGATTACCAGCCATGCAGCCCCCCTACAGCCCGAGTTAAGTGCAGAGAACCGACAGCATCTCTCAAGATGACTCGAACAATAGGAATAGTTTCGCGATTCTAGTTCGGGCAGAAGACAGAGTTCGGAGCTCTGGATTCAACAGACAACGGCCACTGATGATTCTAAATCAGATTCTGTACGTATCAGCTCTTTAGCTGTCCTGTAGCTCGAGTTAAGTACAGAAAACCGAGAGCGTCTGTCAAGATGACTCGAATAATACGAACAGGTTTGCGGACCTAGCTCGGCTAGCAGACCGAGTTCAGACCTCTGGGTTCAACAGGCGAACGCGCCTGATGATTCTGAATCGATTAGCTGTGCTTACCAGCTCTATAGCTGTCCTGAAGCTCGAGTTATCTTGAGAAAACCGACACCGCGTGACAAGATGACTCGAAACAGCCGATCCCGCCAGTGTGCTGTTTGGCAGTAAAAGGTACCCGATCGAGCTGAGATCGAGATGGCGAGCGGGAATAAGATCGAATATCACGGGAAAAAATACTAGAGCTCAAACGAATTGAGGAATTTCGAGAACAAAATTTTCAACCGACCAAAAGTCACCAAAAGGTCCGTCGAGATTTTTCTTGCCAACTAGCTCTCCAGCGCTCCGGAACTGGCGCCGGCGGTGAACCGTCAACCTAGTCTTAAGAAAGTACGAGCGTGGACAGAGAGGGATTTCAGTAAATAATTAAAAGTACTCGCTGTGATATCGCGGGCATGTCGCCAAGATATCGCCGAACTTTTTCCAAAAGTTATTGAAAAGATGTCGTTCGGAAGAGCGCTTTTTATTTTTTTGGTCGTCGTCGCGTCCTCGCGGCATTCCCGCGGATTATCCATAAGTGTCTTTTGCGCTCGATCAAGGTCTGGGGCCTTTTCGCATTCTCGCTCGCGCATTGCGCCCGCGACAACGTTGCGTTCGCTTTAGAGGGCGCCGCCACCCGCGCGCCCGCGACGCCGACGATAGCGCCGTGCTAGAGCGAGGCGGCGCATAATTTAATGGGGGGGAAACCGAGCGAAGAAAACAACCGCGGAAACTGCTCGGTTACGCGCTAGCCGCAACAACAAGATGCTGACATGCGACATCCGCGCGCGCCATGTTAAACGCCTTCCGAACTGATTCGGAGCGCATCAGGGCGGCATCGCTGCAAGCGTTCTGCCAAGACGCGGCATTTTTGCGAATGTCAAAGTTTCCCGTTGAGTGTACGGGGAGTCCGCGCGCGACGAGGACAAACATACGTCTTCGTCGCGCGCGACCTCTTCGTAGTCTTGGCCCTCGTTCGTCGCCCGTCGCTGCTTCGTCTTTCCCCCCGCCCCCCCCCCCCGCTCGCCCGCCCGCCCCCGCCTTCTGGCCTTGATCGCTCCTCCTCCCCCCCCCCATTGTCGCCCGCGCTAAATTGCGCCCGTTTGCCGAGCGGCGTGGCCGACGCTCGTCTCGCGCGCGTTTCATCAGGTGTGGCCTGGATGCGCGCGGCGACGCGCGCATAGTTAAGTGGCGCCCGCGCGTTTCTGAAAACGCTGGCATTTGATGACGGGGCGCCCTAGAGCGGGCAACAATCCCCGCAAGCAGACAAAGCTTGGCAACCTAATGCGCGGCCAATGAAGCTGGGAGGCGCGCTGCCGTAGTTTTCGCGCCGCAGAAGTCTTGTTGAAATCAAATGCTGCGGGCCCCGTTGGCGGGCAGCGCAATTGGATCGCACGACGTGGAGCGGTCGGCCCTGCAGGTCGCGCGTGCGTATATGCAAACAGGTGTGCATGATATATTGCGCGCGTACGAATTGGCACAACAATTGCAACGTGGTTTGTTTTGCCGCGGCTGTGTATTCCCATCGGCAATGCTATGTATTTTGCGCCTGGCGTTGTGGCTGATAGGTGTCGCGCCCGCAATTCGCGCGGTCGAGTCATTGTCGCACGGGTCCGCTGATGTAACGATGGGCACATTCAGCATATTGTGCAGGGGCGCATCCGTTGACACCGACATGCAACTTCAGCTTTGCTGCGTGGAAGCATGCGAACGCGCCGTAGGTCGTGCGCATAAAAGTACGCCGCATTTCTAAATCGAACCAAAAACGTTAGGTTTCGGCGAACACGCTTCCAGTGTTGTTGTTGTTGTTGTCGCCATCGCAGGCCGGCGACGTGCATCGCATAGCTTCCACGCGTAATCTCGGTGAGCCCAACTATTTGTCAGGCCATGTTTGGGCACTCGGGCTCAGCAGGCCAAGCTTTCGCAATCATACGCGACGTTGCTGGCATGGTTCACATTCGCAGCGCGCGGCCAGCCATCTCGCCCACTCGAGTGGACCGCCCCAGGCAGGCCAGCGTGAAATCTGGAAGGCAAGTTGCGAAGGAACTTCTGGCGCGGCAAAGCTGCGCGGCGCAATGCCGCGATATAGCGAACGGTTTTAATGTGGTTTGTGTTGCGTCATCGGTGGCACACCAGCCTTTCTGATCAGTTTGCGCCGCGGCGTGCCCGACAAGGGTAGCCACGAAGTTCTCGCGTAGATCGGGCACGGGGGCAACGAGCGCAACACAACCTGGCGGCAATCGGCCAGCGCGCTCGCGATATCAACGGAAGCTTGCTCGTGACTGCTTCGGCGCGCGCGCGCGGACATTAGGCGCTGCGACGTCGGTGGGTGGCGTCGGTAGTTGTGATCTGTTAAGACCAGTTCGTAGGTCGGCTGTCGCGCTGGGCCAGCAATCGGACCAGCTTGGTAAACCCACGCAGCGCCGCACTCGATTCCCCAGGCGGGCGCGCCAGGGGCAGGCAACCATGCAGCTCAGGAGGGGTGCCCCCAATAATGACGGCACCACGTCCATGAAAAGGGTTGCGAGCCCCTGGGGGGGGGGGGCGACAAACTTAACATTCACTCGCGCGCGCCACCAGCAGCAACAGCGACGACAGCTGAGACTGCATCGGAAGTTGCAGGCAGTGTTTGGGGATGCGCCAGTCAAATTGAGCGTGGCTACATACTCGGTGCCTTTGTTCCAATGTCTTACGTCTACTCTATGTTCCAGGTCCCATGCTCCAGCCATCGCGGCTACAAGGCAAATTCAAATAACGCACGGCTAGGCGGAGACCCAGGGCCCGCCGCGATGATGAGCGGCGGCAAGCGTTGGCAAGGCACGGCAACCACCACGGCACTGCACATTTGCAACCACATCGTTGGCGTTTCGCGCGCCCCCCACCAGCCAATCCAGAAACGATGCCCAAGGGAGTTGACGTCGTCAGGGGAGCGGGCGACCATGCAGACGCACAACGTGCTGGGGAAGTTGTCATGTATTGTTGACGCTTCGCGAATCCCCACCAGCCCATCCAGAAACGATGCCCAGGGGAATTGCCTCGATCAGGGAAGTGGGCAGCACACCGAGGAAACCATTCTGAGACATCCTGTGATATCTTGAGCAATCTTGTAGGTCATCCTGGGCTCTCCCAGGCGCTCTTGGCGTCATCTTCACCCGCCCCCCCCCCCAAGAGGCCACCATGTGGCTAACACCTTCGTAATATCAAGGATTTGGCATTCTCGCCGAGGCCTCTTGGAGCATCTTGGGTGCCGCTGGGTGGTCGCTTGGGGCCTCTTGGGGGTCTCGGGAGCCTCTTGGGGACATGCTGGGGGCCTCTTGGGGCGTCCTGGCCACCTCTTGGGGCCCTCTTGGGGCACCCTTGGGAGCCTGTCGAGCAATTTTTGGGCCATCTTGGGCGATATCAATCACAGGAGGGGGGGGGGTCTAGTTAGCGTGCCCCCCAAGAGGCCAAATTTGGGCCAACACCCTAGTAAAACAAATGATGTTGGCTTCCTCGCCGAGGCCGTTTTGGACGTTCCGACGACTGGTTGAAACCCCCGTCCAGGTCCATGGGGAGGAGGTAGGGAAAGGGTAAACCCCTCACCGAATTTGGACAATGAGGGGTGGAAGAGGGCGCACCCCTAAACCACCGACGCCCAGAGGGCTGGTGGGACTCCAAGAGAGGTGGATGGAGGAGGAATCGTCGTCGTCGGAAGGGCGATGACGAGGAGGGCGAGCAAGGAGGAGAAGGACGAGAAGGAGGACAATGGGGAGAATGCTGAGAAGGAGGGGCACGAGGATAATGAGTAAAATGCTGAGGAGGAGGAGGAGGAGGACGAGGCGGAGGAGGAGGAGGAAGAGGAGGAGACGAAGGAGGAGGACGAGGACCAGCAACATAGTCAAGAAGCATCTTGAATGCCTCTCGGATGTCTCTTAGAAGCCGTTTGGATGCCCCTTCGGGCGTCTTGGGGGCCCCGTGGCGGCCATTGGGGTGCTCTTGGGCGTCTTGGGTGCTTCGGGGGGGCCTCCTGGGACCGCTTGGGGTCCTCTTGGTGGGCTTGTGGTGCCGTTTGGCGGCCTCTTGGGGGCCATTTGGGGGCCTCTTGGGGCCATCTTGGAAGCCTCGTGGTGCCTCCTGGGCGCATCTTGGGGCCATCTGGAAGGAGATCGATCACAGAAGGGGGGGTCCTAAATTCGCGCCCCTCCTAGAGGGCGCCCAACATCACCTCGTGGGCCCCTCTTGGGGCGCTCTTGGAACACTCTTGGGCGCTCTTGGGGCCGTGTTAGGGCTCTTTTGGGCCTCTCTTGGGGCCTTCTTGGGCAATCCTGGAACCATCTTGAGGCCTCGGATGGCCAACTTGCAAGTGAACAGGCGAGACAGCAAACAACATTGATGGTCCTTAAGTCTTTCAAGGAGTTGGGCGCCTTCGGGCCCCCCGTGGCGAGCTCGGAGGTCTCTCGGAGCCGCCTTGGCGCGGTCTTGGGGTCTCTTGGAGCAGCTTCGGGGCCATCGTGAGGCATATTAGGCTATCGTGAGCCATCATGGAGGCCATCTTGGGCTCTCTGAGCCCCTCTTGGAGCAATACTGGGCCATCTTGGACGCCCTGACCGCTCGCGTCCCCCCCCCCCCGTCCAGGTCCAGGGGATGGGGGGCCTCTCACCGAAGGGGGAGAAGGAGGTTGGAGTAGGACGATCCTTAAACCAAATACGCACAGAAGGCTGGTGAGATTTTTGCCGCGCAACCTAACGCACAGCGAAGACGATTACACACCAATCCCCAAAGAGGTTGAGGCAGGTAACGCTGCTACGACTAAAGAAAGTAAGCTAGACCAAGATAAGTTGCACTCAGCTTCTGAAGAGTGTTGGTTGAAAAAGGGGCAGGCGGCATTACGCTGAAGGAGCGAAGCTCCATGAATGGCGACAGACCCCGTGGTGTGCAGCGACAGCTGCGAGACTCATCAAGGGTGGAATATGTAATATCAACGGCCACGTGGGACGACAGCCGCAGCTGCAGGCAACGTGTTGGATCGGCGAAACAAGCTTACACACGATCCCTGCGTCGAGTCTGCATTCGAATCTCAGGCTCGTACATCCTACTCTCATATGTGAATCCGTATTCGCATACACCCATGCATACCCCTTTTGGCAGAGCGCTACCTATACCAATCAATCGAACTAGATTTTGACGTAGAGCGGGCCGTCCATCAACGATGTTGCTGATATGAGTCCTGACCGATGCTGTGAAACTCGCGCCTTGCGGCCAACGCCGCGAAGACTAAAACGCACAGGTCAGAAGCAGAGACACAACTCAGGCGCCGTGCCCTTGGGGCACGGTGGGCGCGCCTTGACGACGCGACGGCGCCCTCGAAATGCACCTCTCACCCCATTGACGGCCGCCACCTGGAAGCCTTTCATAGTGGCGCTCTTGCGATAGCCGTCAAGGGTGGTATGACTGAAACCAGCACTCCCCCGCGCTCCTCGTGGGCACCCTGTTTAGTGAACGTGCAAGTGGCGTTATCAATCAACAATCCCACCAGCCCTCTGGGCGTAGGTGGTCTAAGGAGATTCCTCGTCAAACCCCCTTTTTCCCCTCAGGGGAGGGGTTTACCCCTCCCCCTACCCCCTCCCCTGGACCTAGACGGGGGAGAGGCGAGCGGTCGGAGCGCCCAAAGCGGCACCAGCGAGGAAGCCAAACTCATTGGTTTTACTAAGGTGTTGGCCCTTTGTTGGCATCTCGGGGGGGGGGGCGAATACAGGACCCCATCTACTTTGATCAATCTCCTCCAAGATGGCCCCACGAGCGCCCCCAAGGTTCCCAAGAGGGCCCCAAGCGGGTCCCAAGAGGCGCCCAACATCACATCGTGGGCCCCTCTTGGGGGCACTTGGGCGCTCTTGGGGCCGTGTCGGGGCTCTCTCGGGCCTCTCTTGGGGCCTTATTGGGCAATCCTGGAGCCATCTTGAGGCCTCGGATGGCCATCGGAAGCGAACAGGCGAGACAGCAACCAGCATTGATGGTCCTTAAGTCTTTCAAGGAGTTGGGCTTCTTCGGGGCCCCCGTGGCGAGCTCGGAGGCCTCTCGGAGCCGTCTTGGAGCGGTCTTGGGGTCTCTTGGGGCAGCTTCGGGGCCATCGTGGGGCATCTCAGGCTATCGTGAGCCATCCTGGAGGTCATATTGGGCTCTCTGAGCCCCTCTAAGAGCAGTACTGGGCCACTCTTCAGAAGCTGAGTGCGACTTAGCTTAGTCTAGTTTACTTGCTTTCGTCGTAGTCGCGTTACCTGCCTCAACCGCGTTGGGGATTGGTGTTTAATCGTCTTCGTTGCGCGTTATATTGCGTGGCAAAATCTCACCAGCCCTCTGTACGTATTTGGTTTAAGGATCGTCCTACTCCAACCTCCTTCTTCCCCTTAGGTGAGGGGCCCCCCCATCCCCTGGACCTGGACGGGGGGGGGCGCGAGCGGTCAGGGCGTCCAAGATGCTGGTTGAAAAAGGGGGCAGGCGGCATCACGCCTTATGCTGAAGGAGCGAAGCTCCATGAATGGCGACAGACGCCGTGGTGTGCAGCGACAGCTGCGAGACTCATCAAGGGCGGACTCTGCAATAGCAGCTCGAACCTCATGCTCACACATCCTACTCTCATATGTGTATCCGTATTCGTATACACCCATGCATACCCCTTTTGGCAGAACGCTACCTATAATGTTCAATCGAACGAGGTTCTGACGTAGAACGGGCCGTCCGACAACGATGCTGCTGCTATGAGTCCTGCCCGATGTTGGAAAAGTCGCGTCTTGCGGCCAACGCCGCGAAGACTAAAACGCACAGGTCAGAAGCACATTGACAACTCAGGCGCTGTGCCCTTGCCGCACGGTGGGCGCGCCTGACCACGCGACGGCGCCCTCGAAATGCACCTCTCGCCCCACTGACGGCCGTCAATTGGAAGCCGTCCACAGGGGCCCTCTTGCGATAGCCGTCAAGGGTGATAGGACTGACACCCGCCCTCCCCCGCGCTCCTCCTGGTCACCCTGTGTAGTAAAAATGTAAGTGGCATTAAAACTAAACGATCCCACCAGCCCTCTGGGCGTAGGTGGTCTAAGGAGATTCCTCTTCCAACCCCCTTCTTCCCCTTCGGGGAGAGGTTTGCCCCTCCCCCTACCCCCTCCCCTGGACCTGGACGGGGGGGAGCGGCGAGCGGTCACAGCGCCCAAAACGGCACCAGCGAGGAAGCCAAACTCATTGGTTTTACTAAGGTGTTGGCTCCTTTTTGGCCTCTCGGAGGGGGGGACGCGAATACAGGACCCCATCTTCTTTGATCGATCTCCTCCAAGATGGCCCCAAGAGCGCCCCCAAGGCTCCCAAGAGGGTCCCAAGAGGGCACCAAGAGGCGCCCAGGAGGCCCCAAGAGCCCAAGAGGCCCCCAAGAGGACCCCAAACAGCCCCCAAGAGACCCCCCAAAGGCCCCCAACGGCCCCCCGAGGCACCCAAGACGCTCCAGGAGGCCTCCAGGACCGACATGAGGCCCCCAAGACGTCCCAAGAGGCGCCCAAGAAGCTCCCAAGAGACATCCGAAGAGACTCAAAGAGGCATCCAAGAGGCCTCTGACCTTTCTGCTCACATCTCCTCCTCCTCCGATTCCTTTGCCATCCTCCCGCTCTTGGGGTAAGACGGTTTCCCCAGCCCTTTGTTCCTCTGTATGCTCCCTCACTTCCCTGATCACCTCAACCCGCCTGGGCACCGTTTCTGGATGGGCTGGTGGGGACACGCGAAGCGTCAAGAATTGTTTAGCCAGCATGCTCGGCACTGCATCCGGCACGCAGCGGCGCAAAGAGGAGTCACTTGGCAGCCAAGCCGCCCTTCATCTTCATGGCGTTGGTCAGGCGGCGCAGCACGATCTTAGGGAGCGATTCCTTCGATATCCCATGCTGCTGCAACTCTGTCACGCACGAAAACGCCGCCGACCGCCACTCCGTCTTCTCACTCGACTTGATCTTGGCCATGAACTTCAGCTGGCAGTTGATGCTGATCGCATGTGTGATGACGTCTGAGATATCCTTCCACTGCCCGTCCTTCGACTGAAGGGCGTGCTGAATGTTATCCAACTGCATGGTCGCTCTCTTGAGCTCCTCGACGCGCGAGTCGATCGACGAGCTGTCAAGGCGCATCAGCGTATTGTTGCTCTTCTCGACGAACTCCTCCCAACAATCCCCGTCCACGTCCACTCCGTCGTAGTAGGGGCGATCAAAGTACGTGTACTCCTTGGTCTTCTTCACCAAAGGCTCGTGCTTCTCCCGCAGGCGGTCAATGTGTTCCGTGCTGAGCTTCTCCAAGAATCTCGACACATTCGTCATCAGGTTGATCACCGCCAGCGGCACCGACAAGCTCTTGCCCGACGTCTTGGTTTCCAAAGACCGTTGACTGTGCGCCAGGGCAATGAGAAGCCGTTCCTCCTCTGGCCAATTCCGCTCACTCTGCTCTGTTGCTCTGGAAAGGTACTCTAATTTCTCGCTCAGCTTCCGAGTCGATTTTGCCCACTCGCACAAGAGCACGTTCTCTGCAGCCGCGGCCTTGGACAAATAGCGGTGGAGAGCCGAGCACAAGGCAAAACATGAAGTGAACTTGTCCTCGCTGGCATTCTCCACCCACAACTCGATGGAAGCTTTCATCATCAGGTCATTGGCCAGGTCTGCGATCTTCGCGTCACCCTGGGTAGTAGGTACTTGCCCCTGCTGCTGCAATATCGCAACAAAAGCGTCGATGTCGCAAGTAGTGTCACCCCACGTGGCGACCATATCCTCGAACCTGGCTTGCATGTTGGATGCTTGTTGTTTTGCTGCCGCCAGCTGGGCCCGCTGACGGGCATCGTGAACCAGGGTGTCCATATCAACGTTCAGTGGGGCGAGCAAGCCGACGTCCATGAACAACTTACTTGCACGCTGTAGGGTAGCGACGTCGTCGGACACGGCACTGATGGACTCATGAATGCCCTTGACTAGGCGGATGGCGGCAGCGATGGCGTTCTCGAACGTGTTGTCTGGGAGCACGTTGGCATACTTGCTGTGCAGGTCTGTAAGCGCAGCAATGGCCGTCGTCGCGCCGTCCAGGTCAGTAGTCGGGAGCTGCTGGATAGTAGCCAAGGCGCGCTTGATCTCGGGAGCCTTCTGTCTCCACATCGTCCCTTTGGTCGCGAAGTCCTCGAAGCGCAACGCCAGCTGCTGGTTCGCCTTGATCTTGAGGCCGACGTTGCAAGCCACTGTCGGGGCGGCCCTGTTGCTCTGCTTGTCCACCGTGATCACGTCGTCGAAGTACTCGGGCATGGTGTCATTGCTGATGGAAGGGTTCAAGACGACGATAATCGCCCTCGCTGACGTTGTCACGCTGTCCACCACATGGAGGATTGGCTTCGACACGGCAATGTCGGCAGGGATGTCCTCGAACGCCGCGTCGATGGCGGTTGCAATGCCCATGAGGCGGGCGTGGTTCACTTGGGCGTCGTAGGAGCAGACGGCTGGCACGAGCGTGTCGTCGATCAACCACTTGACCACGGCTTCGGAAATCATCGGCGAAGGCAGCAGAGGCCAGAGAGTGCCAATCGAGGGCTCGCCTACTTTGAACGTGGCACCTTCAGCGGCCCATGGCAACGAAATGCAACACAACCGCTTGATGAACTCGTCATTCAACGTGTCAGTGCCGATGATCTCCCGTGAGCAAGTCCGCGCTGCCCTCATGCAGACCCCGACCAATGTATCGGGCAGCAGGTCCAGGCCCAAGCGGCCAGCGAGCCGCATCCTGGCAATTGTATCCACGTCAGGCTCATCGACGACCAACGCCTTCTGCAACTTCGCAAGCTGGTAGACATTCGACAGATGCTGTCCCAGACGGTCGGCGTCTCCAGAAAGTGGCCCCGTAGCTTCCTTTACCTTCGACTCCTCGGCGCGCATGCTGTCGCGCTTGTCGTAGCCATGATGCATGGCGGAGCGCAGGCTGAGTTTCTCGATCCAGTAGTTCGGCGGACGCCTGCGCAACTTCTTGCCGCTGCCTGTACCCGTACTCCGCCGCCCCGCAGTCGTCGCTACAGTGACCTTGGACGTGACCGAGACAGCATCATCGTCATCGTCATCGTCGGGGAGCGGCTCGTTGTCCTCGTCGGGGAGCACCGAACAATGCAGGACCTCGGACTCGTGGAGGATCACTTCTACAAATGATGGCGTTGCTTTCTCCAGCTGGCATTCACTGTCCTGCCCGAGCTCGTGCTCCACCTTGGCCTTCTTGCTTAGACCCAGACGTTGCTCGACGCCATGCTCGTGGGACTCCTGGGCGTCATTGTCGCCCTCGAGGTCAATGGCGCCATCGCCTGTACCGCCTGTCCTGCGAGAAAGTCTCTTCTTGTCAGTGCGAGCTGCACGCGCGACCAAGTCCTCCACGGTCGGGGCCTTGCCCTGGAGGACGTCCAACACCGACGCCTCCGACACCGACGTCCGATGGACTGCCGACTCGCTCATCAACGAATTGACAGCTAGTACCGAGACGTCTCTGATGAGGGCGCCATCCAGGGCCTGCTGCTTCGACTCGACGGCCTGCGGGGCAAGGATTGCAAAACGAAGAGGCGGGCCATACCATGTAGGGTCAGACTTACACCCAGGGCCAGAGACACTAAAAAACCTGCATTTACAGCACCTGTGCTATTTGAGTCAGCACCGTCACTGGCTTGCTAGGCTGAGTTGGTTCAGGGTTAAGGCTTAGGACGTGTCCTTGTCCATCCTCACCCTTCCCATTCTCCCGCCCCCAGTCCGAGGGCCTGGGCCCCGCTGGGGCCTTGTGGGTACGCAGCGTCCAACATGCCTTTGGGCCCTTGGGGAGACCTCGGAAACCATTGATTTGCATGAAGCGTCGTGCGATTGCTTGCCCTCTGGAAGGCGGGGGGAGGGCGTTCGGAGGAGCGTGGGCTAGGGAGGTGGTAAGGGAAAGAGGGGGAATTGCCACGACGCACCCAGCGCACTCCCTTCTCTGATCGAGGGCATCCAAGGTAGCTCCGAGACGCGCCAAAACGCTCCCAAGAGAGCTCCCTGAGGCCCTCGAGAAGCGCCCAACAGGCACCACAAGCCCCCCAAGATGCCCCAGGGCCATCGAAGGATACGATAATGTCATGGGGCGCCTGTTGGCAGGCTGGTTTCTCATTCCCAACCATCCTGTGGTGTTGGGTCTTCGTTTTGAAGAGACAGCGCCCCGCGTTCCTCTCCTTCGCCCCCCCCCCCCATCCTGCTTCCTCCCATCCCTGCCTCTGCTCACCGTATGTCCAGCCCGCCATTTCGGCACACCCCTCACACGCTTCGTGGCCCCATGCGGAACTCCACCCAGCCTGAGGCCCCACTGCATGTGCGCGGTGGTTTGGGGGGGGAGGGCGGGGGAGAGGGTGGGCGTGAGGGGGGTTGGGGTGGGGGATGGGGGTGGCGGTGAGGGTGGGAAGCGGGGGGAGGGAGGGGTGCGTGAGGGCGAGGGCGCGGCGAGGGTGGGGGTGAAAGTGTGGTGGGTGTGGGTGGTCGTGGTGGCGGTGTGTGTGTGTGTGTTGTGGGTTGGTGGCTGGTTGGGTGGGCGGGCAGGTGGGGTGGGACGGGATGGTGTGGTGTGGTGGTGGTGTGGTGAATGTGTGTGTGTGTGTGTGGTGGGTGGTGGTGGTGGTGGTGGTGGTGGTGGTGGTGGTGGTGGTGGTGGTGGTGGTGGTGGTGGTGGTGGTCGTGGTGGTGGTGGTGGTGGTGGTGGTGGTGGTGGTGGTGGTGGTGGTGGTGGTGGTGGTGGTGGTGATGGTGGTGTTGGTGGTGGTGGTGGTAGTGGTGATGGTGATGGTGGTGGTGGTGGTGGTGGTGGTGGTTTTGGTGGTGGCGGGGTCCAAGTGTGTGTGTGTGTGTGTGTGTGTGTGTGTGCGTGCGCGTGTGTGTGTGATGTGTGTGTGTGTGTGCTGTCTGCGTGTGTTGGTGGCGGTGGTGGTGGGAAGGGGGGGGAAGGGTGAGGCTGTCCACGACGACACCAGCTGACGTCGACACCAGCCGAACCCTGCCCCCCAAACAAGAGAACCAGTTTTCCAGAACAAACGGGTTACACCGACAGGGCTGCGACGACGACCACGACGACCATGACGACGACGATGACGACGTGAGGACCGCGACCATAACGTCACAACGGCCACGGCGACGACGACTGAGAAATCGATGGCCGCGACGACACCCGCTGCATCCCATTCCCCAACTAGGGGAACCCGTCTTCATGAAAAGGGAAGCGCCGACAGGGCTGCGACGACGACCATGACGAGGACGACGACGATGCAGCGACGTCGGAGAAGACACATATTCATGCTGAACTTGGCTCCAGAAAGCGATAGACCGTCCACGTAAACAGTGATCTGCGATCAGGGCGGCGAACTTGAAAAAAATGTACGACGACAGGGCTGCAACGACGATAGCGACGACCATGACGAGGACGGCAACGACGACGATGACTGCCACGACGACGAAGACGACAGCGATTCCAGCGGAACGTGTCTCCATAATGCTGTAACCAGCCCCCATAAACAGAGATGCCCCGACGTGGCTGTGTGGCTGGTGGGGGAGTGAGGGTGGAAGTGAGGGCGATGTGAGGGTCGGAGGGGGGGGGCGTGAGGACGAGGGTAAAGGTGCGGGTGTGGGGGGGGGTGGGAGTGGTGGTGGTGGTGGTGGTGGTGGTGGTGGTGGTGGTGGTGGTGGTGTGAGTGTGTGGTGGGTGGGAGGTTGGGTGGGCGGGGTGGGGTGGGATGGGGTGGGGTGGCGTGGTGGTGTGTGGTGATGGTGGTGATGGTGATGGTGTTGGTGGTGTTGGTGGTGGTGGTGGTGGTGTGTACGTGTATGGGTGATGTGTGTATGATGTGTGTGTGTGTGTTGTGTGTGTGTGTGTTGGTGGCGGTTTTAGTGGGAGAATGGGTCGAGGGTGAGGCTAGGAGGATGGAATGGGGGGAGGGAGGGCGGGGGGACTCTGGGGGGGGGGGGATGGGCGGGATGGGGGGGGGATGTGCGTATGGGTGGTGGTGGTGGCGGGTAGTGGTTGTGGTGGTGGTGGTGGTGGCGGTGGTGGTGGTGGTGGTGGTGGTGGTGGTGGTGGTGGTGTGTGTGTGTGTGTGTGCGCGTGAGTGTGCGTGTGCGCGCGTGTGTGTGTGTGTGTGTATGGTGTGTGTGTGTGCGTATGTGCGTGCGTGCGTGCGTGTGCGTGTGCGTGTGTGTGTGTGTGTGTGTGTGTGTGTGGGTGCGTGTGTGTGTGTGTGTGTGTTCGTGTGCATGTGTGCGTGCGTGCGTGATTGTGTGTGTGTGCGTGCGTCCGTGTGATGTATGCGACGGTGGTCGGGTGGGGTGGGGGTGGTATGCGGGGGGGGGTCAGGAAGGCTTCACTCTGGGAGTCCCAGCGGAAAGGTCTTCACTGAAGATCTTCATGTCGGGAGTCGTTCGGGCCTCCAGCTCGCCAACGAACGCCCCAAGTGGCATCTAAGACTGCCCAAACAGCCCCCAGGACAATAGACAGCCCCAGAGGCCCCCCGCCAGGCCCGCGAGGCCCCCAACGGGAAGATCTTCGCTGACGATCTTCACGAGGGGAGCCGTTTGGGCCCCCAAATCGTCTAAGAAAGGCGCAGGTGCCTGACATTGCCCACAAAGCCACCAGGAAAGTCCGATGGGTTCTCGCCCAGAAGATCTTTCCGCGGGCGGCGGTTTGGGGCCTCCTGATCGTCCAAAAAAGCTCCAGGTAGCCACCCAGAAGCATCTAATTTGTTCTGGGGCTTCCCCCTTGTGGGGCCGTCTAGGTTCCCTCTGGGGCACTCTTGGGCCCTCCTCGGGCATTCCTGGGGCCGTCTTGGGCGCCCACGAAGGCTCCGAGAGGCAGCCCCAAGAGGGCCACAAGAGGGCTCAAGAGGGCCCAAAGAAGCCCAAAACCCAATAGGGCCAACTCCGCAAACTATAACATGGGTCTGGGGTGTCCTCCTCTTGGGGCTGCCTTGTGTCCCTCAGGGGCACTCTTGGGCGCCTCTTTGGGTGCTTTTAGGGCAGTCTTGGGCGCGTAAGGAGGCCCCGAGAGGGCCCCAAGAGAGCCCTGAGAGGGCTCCAAGAGAGCATGACGAGGGCCCAAGAGGGCCCATTCAGAAACATAACCTGTGTCTGGTGCTTCCCGCTCTTAAGGGCCGTCTAGGGCCCCTCTAGTGAACTCCTGGCTCCGAGGAGCTCCACGGGCCTCGAGAGGGGCCCCAGAGGGCCCACTCAGGAACATGTAACATCGTTCTGGCGCGTCTCCCTGTTGAGCCCTCTTCGGCCGCTCTTGGGCCCGCTTGGGCCCTTTGGGAGCCGCGTGGGGGCCCGATAACGGCATGAGGCCCAGGAACACCAGGATACTTCAATACGCCATCCGCCCTTCCTTGGCCACTCTTCCTCCCCCCTCTCCACCGTTGCTTCCCCAAGTGTGTCCAAGACACCAGTTTCACGCCAGCTGGGGAAGCAGGCCGTGGAATGGTTTGATACAGCGCTGCCCAAACGTTTGGCCACACAGGCGTTTCCAAAAAGCAGGGAGCGGCAATGATAGCCGTATAGGGGTCTTCAATGCACACGTGTGTGCATATGTATATATCTATATATATGTGTATATGCACGTAGACGCGAGCGGTCCATTCATAAGTGGTGGTCGCACCCTCACTATCCCAGACGTGTGAGCGAACAATCGGCGATGGCCACATACGGAGATCCACTAAGCGTAGCTCCACCGACGGCTCTGTCGGAGGGGCCCAGACATCGATCATGGCGGGGAGGAGGGGGGGGTCAGCCCAGGAAGCAGGCGGGCTGCGCGTCGCCGCGTTCCCTTCCCCTCGCGTTCTGTTACCAGTTGTCCCCCCCCCCCTCTCCGCGTTTAGGGTGGGAATGGGGGAAGGATGGACCGCTGCTCCTCTGTTCCTTATCCTGGAAATCCCAAGCTCCTGGCCCTCCCCCCCGCCCCCCATCCCTCCCAACATGCACCCTCATCATCCTCCTTACCCATTTCCGTGTTCTACGCGGCTTGCTTGGGCAGCGTTTCGGGAGGGGCTGTGGGGAATGCGCGAAGCTTCCAGGGACCAACATGTATTATATTGCGGCATCCATCACCCTCCTCCTCATCATCAGCATCATTGTTCTCTTCCTCATCCTCCTTCTCCTCATGTCGCCTCCTCCTTTCCTCCACCGCGATCCCTCCTCAGTTTGTGCAAGACTGAGCGCTCCTCAGGGAGCAGCGGGCTGCGCGACCCGCTCGGCCTGGGCCATGGCGTCCCAGGCGTCAAAGAGATCCTCCGCCTACAGGGCGGGATCATGAAGCACGTAAACCTGCCCGCGGCCACCATGAAGCCATGGGCTAATGGTGGTCGCAGGCAAGGTGGTGGCCCCCAACAACCCACAACCTGGTCGACCCGCGTTTCCCACATCTCTTTGTAGAGCCCCTCAGCGATCGTGAGCTCTTCGTCCTGCCCCGCGGCGCGCATCGCGTCGGCGAACGCCCTCCAGGCGACGCGCGCGCTGAAGTACGCCTCGAAGCCGCGATTGTATTCCTCCTCAATGTGCCGATGCGCTGCCGCCACGCTGCCCCACCAGGTGGGAAGCTCAGTCGAATCGGGTAGGTCGGCGCCAAAGCCAAGGACGCCAAGGGGCTGCTGCACCCAGTCGACGCCCGTGCTGCCATCCGCGTCCGCCTCCTGGAGCGGCTCGAGCCGCTGGCGTTTGGCAGAGCGTTCATCAGGTTCCTCAGCAGCCTTCTCGGCCGCGGCATCGCCATGGCCCACCTCGGGCCCCTCGGGCTTTGCCTGCACGGGCGCCTTCGGAGTCGCGACAGCTTTCGCGGTCTGGGCCGCAATGACCACGATCGACTCAGGCGGCGGCTTTGGCGGTGGTCGAGGCCGAAGCGCCTTGGCGGGCGG
This sequence comes from Prorocentrum cordatum, assembly GCA_963575745.1. Classification (NCBI taxonomy): domain Eukaryota; class Dinophyceae; order Prorocentrales; family Prorocentraceae; genus Prorocentrum; species Prorocentrum cordatum. The sequence goes on from CAUYUJ010022170.1 coordinate 1,533,358, forward strand.
TGGGACATGGCGGCCAAGCGGCGGCACGTAGGGGATCTTGCCAAAGCCAGGTGGCGGCTGGCAGGGGGTGGCTTTCGCAGGTGGCGGGCGCTCACGCTGGCAGTGGGGACGCAACATGCCCCCGCCCCGCAACGGGCGGGCGAGCGAGGACACCCACAGCTTGAGCCCGCCACAGCCACGGGTCAACGCATCCATCACGGCGAATCGAATCCTCGGCGGAGCCACCCAACCACCGCGCGGAGCGGCAACGAGGCGACACCGAGGCGGCACGGGCGGCAACCAAACCACTACAGACCCGCCCAGCGCAAGAGGCGGCAACGAGGCGGCATCCTGTTTGCGTTCGTCCCCCGTCACCGTTGCCCTTCTCATCCGCGCCCTTAGTTGCTAATGCCCCTCCTCCTTATTATCCTCTTCTCGTCCTCTACCGCCCCGTTCTCTCTCCCCGCCGCCCTTTTTGCATCCCTGCCTTCCCCCACTCCGTCTCTATCTCCGCACCCCATCCCCCCATCGTACCCCTTCCCCCCATGCCACCCCCCTCCCCGCCACCCCGTCGCCATCACGAAAACGAACAGATAAGGTGAGCGGAAGAGGGGAAGGGAAGAGGAGGAGGAAGAGGAAGCGGAGGAGGAGGACGAGACGGGGATGATGGGGATGAGGATGAGCCTGAGGAGGAGGGGGAGGAGGAGGGGAATGAAGCAGGAGGGGGAGGAGGAGGAGGAGACGGTGGAGGCGGAGGAGGAGGGGGGAGCAGGAGGAGGAGGAGGAGGAAGATGAGGAGGCAGAGGTGGAATAATGACTTGAGGAACAACGGAGGGAGAAGGGGGGGCGGAGGATGAGAAGCCAGGGGGAAGGGGAGCGGGAACCGGATGATGAGGAGGAAGGTGATGATGCAGTTGAAGATTGCAAGATGGCGATGTCGATGCTGATGAGGACGTTGATGACACTAGCGATGAGGGGTACGACAGTCCTGGAGATAATGACCTGGGTGTGCCACTCCGACATGGTCCATGGTGGGGTGATCATTGGGCGTCCCTTCCCCATCCCCTGCGGCCGTCTGGTAGAAGACCTCCACCTGCATATTCTGCTCGCCCGACGACCCGATAAGCCAACCCTTCATCTCCTGGCCGAACCCGCAGTCAGGCATTTCGACATACGTGCTCTCCAAGCCCAGCTGCTTTGTTGTGAACGTGGCGTCTCCAACCTTCAGGCTGGTGCTCTTGCCTTGGATGAGCTCGCCCTTGCGACTGAGCCTGACTCCTAGCATCGTTTTTGTGCCTGCACTCTCTCTGGGTTGGGCGAGACAAACCTTGCTGCCTGCCGCCAAGTCAGCTGGCGATGCCACATCCTTCAACGCGTGTTGGGCCTCCCTGGCAATCTTAGCCCTCATCTTGAAAGCCTCGTCGTTCTTGATTTTGGCTGCGAACTGCTTGTATGTCATGATTGATGCCAAAGGAGTCCACAACCAGTAACACTCCGTGCACTGTCTGCGGGACGCGTTTGGCAAGTTGTCCGCCTTGGCAAAATTAACATCCTGGCTGTTTGCTGGGCAACTGTCGCAATGCTCCAAACCTGAACCAGACGGACGCCGTCCACCACGCTGCCGCCCACTCGACTCACTGTCTGACTCGACTGCTGGTTTTCTCACACCTTTTCGAACCTTTCCACCTTTGTGTTGCTCCGTGCCGACAGCGCGTTTCCCCATGAGTGCCAGGTGCCCCGAGACGTGCGAAACAGGTGGCAACGCACGGTTGGCAAGGTGATAGTGTGCACAGCTCGGGGACGCACGGAAGCAACTTCAGAAGAGCCACAGATGGCCACGGATGGTGTCGACGCTATGTGGCTGCTAATCCCACGAACCCGCTGGGCGGAGGCGGTTACGTAGGCCGCCTAACTTCGCGCATCGCGCCCCGCGACGCGCGGTTATCTTCGCGCCCTCGCGCCTTCACGCCGCCCCCATTGGGAAACCGACGCTCGCTCTGGCCCAGGCCGCGACGCGCGAAGCGTGGTTATCCCCGCGCCTCTGGGGGTGACCTGGTGACCTAGTTTACAGCGCTTCCTCGTTTCACCGCAGTATTTCCTTTCAGAGGGCAGGTGAGCCTTCCCACGGTAAGATGGCCTCCAGACAGCCTCAGAGAGCACGCGACATCCCAAGTGGGTTAACGTATCCCAAGATGGCACATGGGGGGACCAATGGCCCAAGTCCCTAGGACGGCGACAAATTGCCACGAGGATCCCCAAGGACGCCCCAAGAGGCCGAAACGTCGCCGCTGTTGATGTTCGACATCGTCGCAGTCGACGTCGTCGTCGTCGTGGTCGTGGTCGGCGCCGTCGTAGTCGACGAAGGTCGTCGACGTCGGCGCCGACGACATCCGACGACGACGTCGGCGATGACGACGTCGGCTACGTCGACGTTGACGTCGCCGCCATCGCCGTCGACGTCGTCGTTGTCATCGGCGTCGTCTCCGTTGACGTCGTCGTCGTCGTAGTCGCATCGTCGCCGTCGTCGACGACGACAGCGAGGGCCTCAGAGGGGAGGGTGAGTACGATTCGTCGGCCCTAGGGCCGACGAACCGCACCTCATCCTCCCCTCTTGGGCCCCTCTTGGGGGGAGGCTCGAAGAGTTCGGGCGGCTGTTACTGGGGTACCCCTAGTGGGGGTGAGCGAAGCCCCAAGAGAGGCCCAAGAGGGAAGGATGAGTTACGGCCCGTCGGCCGCCAGGAGGCATTTGTTGACGGCCACCCTCCGTCAAGAGGTGCCGACGTCGACGACGACGTTGGCGACAACAGCGCGCCCTGATCTAGTCGACGCTCCAAGATGGCTCCAGATACTTCAAGATGGCCCAAGTTAGCATCCGACAGACATCCACGAGTCCTCAGAGCGGCCCCAAAAATCGTTTCAAGTGCCTGCTCAACCCTCCAATGACCCCCCCAAGATGCCACCACAGCTCACATACCTAAGGCACATCGGTGTTGCTTGTTTTTTGTTGTTTCGCTTCCGATGGGCTCTTGAGGCATCACGGTCGACGGTGGCCCCAAAACGGCGACGACCACACGTCGTCGATTTCGTCGTAGTCGACGTCGTCGCCGACGTCGGCGCCGATGACATCGGCGACGACGACGGCGGCGACGTCGGCGATGACGCGTCGGCGACGACGACGTCGGCTACGACGATGTCGACGTCGTCGTCGGCATCGCCGACGACGTCGACGTCGTCGTTGTCGTCGGCGTCGCCCCCGTTGACGGCGTCATCGTCATAGTCGA